>VYZS01007577.1:8264-59418 GCA_013400695.1 Neodrepanis coruscans | reverse complement strand
CTGGCTCACCTCTCCCACCCTACTCATTCCCTAAGACAGAAACCCAGTCCTACTCTACACTGATCACTGATTTCAACCCCAGGAAAGTTTTAACTCTATTATTTTTCTTCTTGTCTCCAGATTGTTAACACAAAGAACACACTGTCAGTCTGCACCTGGTACAGCTGTACAAACAGGAGCTTTCCCATGCAGACACTACACCCAAGCTCTGAGCTCCTGAGCCCTGCAGAACCTCCCAGCCACCTCCACCTCGCCCTGAAGAGCAGTTTAGTTCCAGGTTCATCTGCTCTTCCTTCAGAATGCATTTTTGCAACACACACTGAGCACTGGTGTCCCAGAACCAGACAGTGCAGTCCATGGTTTCTAGTACTCCACTAGACACCTTGGCATCTATGGATAGCCATGTTTCCCTTCCACCTCCATCACTTCTGTGTAATGTGACCCCAAAGTCCACTCTTCCGGGCAGCACTGATGGCTGCACGCAGCTTTCATGGGGGCAGGCAAAGAAATGGAGCAGCCTCTTCCGCCCCAAAGTTCCTCCTGAATTTTTCAAAAGTTTGTGGACATAAACCATACAACAAAATCCCAAAGGAATTATTCTCCCAGGTGAGGTGAAAAATGCAACACAACACCTTCTAGTGTACTGCAGCAGCCTACCAAAAAAAGCTTTTGCTTACTGAACAGTTCATGCATAAGAGCCAGTTTTTAGCACATACGAGAGGAGACAATGAAATCAAAACATGAGCACCAACCTTCCCCTACAACTGGCTCTCAGCTGTATGGTGCGTGCATGTGTGTGTATATATATATATATATACATACACACATACATCATTTCAGAATGGTAAACATCCTGCAGTCATTCATGTTTACCAGCCATTTCCATTTTATTCTTTTCATATTCAGTTACATATTAGCTTAGTGTGTGCAAAACCTAGGATGGCGTTAGACCCCACAGTGCTGCGTAAACAGCTGGACTTGATGATCATATTCTCCAACCTAAATGCTTCCATTATAAACAGGGCTTTTTCTTACATATGTACAAGCCTAGAGGGTAAAACGACTATCTGTGAAACTTCAATTGTCTGTCTGCAATCAATGCCGTTATCATTTTTTTTATATTTCCCCGGCAGAAGACATTACAAGACCATTCAATTACTCATGACTTCATCCACCCCCAATCAGCAATGGTCTGTATCAGCACCACTGAAACAAATCACTACCACACTTCTGCTGCTCCCAAGGCAGCCACAGAAGGAAGCCGGCGAAGTCCACCTATCTCTCCTACTGCAGACTCTTGCAAGAAAATTCAGATTAACACCACACTTCAAAGTGAAAGGATTATCCTCTGCAACTAAGAGCCTGAAAGGCAGGCTGTATGGCAAAAACACAGACATGTCAAACGTTTTATTTTAAGACAAAAAAACAGCACCCCAGGCAAATGGTAATGACTGAATATAGTACTCTTGGTCAGCCCAAAAGGACATTCTGTGAGGTGCATGATGTGTCTTATTTTGGGGCTAGAGCTCAGCATTTCTGCCAAAAAAACCCCTACTGGTTGCCAACTGTTAGGACCAACACTCTCCACTTCTCACTAAACTAATTCTATGTTTAAATCCAAATAAAAGAAAATGAATCTTCTGAAATTGCAGCTGCATTTAACAGTACTGACGATGGCAGAAGTGGGAAGACGGTCAACACCAGCAGCCTGTGCCCTGCCTCACATCCTCAGTTCATCTACTTACAGCAGCCCAGTCTCCATCCCACATAATCACAATGATCAGGATCCACAGCAGAGTTCTGTTCCAAAGAAAGCTGACAGGTGAACGAAGTGAACAAAAAAACACCAAACAACAGTATTTTGTTTATATGGTGCTGCTACCCAGACCTTTGCAATTCATGTCCTGCTATTTATTGTCCTGCTACTCAGCTATGGAAAATTATTCTGGTGAAAGATGGAAGCATCTCAGTATTAACTGGCTATTAAAAATGATCTGCTTCTATTGATATTTCAGGCACACCAATCAGTGGCTGATAAGTCAGTAAAGTTCAATAAAGAGCCGTACTTTTTACAACCATTTTGATACAGTGGCACAACTATCAGCTTCCAATGCCAAAATGGACACACTGGGGCTGCAACTTCAAGGTCTTGTGAAGTGCCTATCATTGTGTCAGCTGTTTCTGCACACTCTTGGAGTTCAACCTTGCCATACACAAACTCAAGCCACCCTACCTTTGTTGGGTTTCCCCTCTAGTTTTCAAATTTCAACAAGACTAGAAGTCTAGTCTTACAAATCAAGTTTCTGCAGCAGTAGTCTGCAAAGTGCAGCTCTTTAGATTCTAATGGTAATAAAGGACATCTTTGTTGTTTCGTGGTTGGGTTTTTTAACAAAAAACACTTCAAAAATACTTTTAAAACAAAAAAAACAAAGAATACCCAAGATCTAACCTCACTATCATTTGGCCAAAAGTAAATGTTCTCTGATGACATGCACCTTCTCTATGATCAACATCCTCAAAAGCTATCCCCTATTCCCTCATGAGAAATCAAGCACAGCAGTACATGCCCCCGTAATTTACATATATTATTGCAATTTATAAATCCAGAATAAAAATTCATAGAAATCTTTGGTGGCTCTCTTTAGTGCTTTGCTACACTCCTCTCTGCACTAGTCATAGGCTTCAGGTAGGAATGAAACAAACTCACCTTTGCTGCAGGGTCTGAAAATACATCAACACATCTGTGACAAGATAAGAAAAGATCACACCAAATAAAGTCCAAGGGCCACAGAAGAACTCACTCAACCACATGACCTTAAAAACCTATGAAGCCTGGAGCCACCTAACTGGATAGAAGGAAAGGAACAGATGGAAGACAGTTAAAAGAGTGGCTTACTAGAAATATTTAACACAAGACTTCATGCAATACAGCACGCCTCCCTCATTATGTAGATAGTTTAATTAGGAACTTTCTAACTGCTATGGTGAGGGATCCAAAAGAGACTCGGGGCATATATTTTAAGAAGATAATAGCACATATTACACACATAAACAAAGTCTGTGGCATTTAGAAATTCCACACTATTGTTGACAGGAGTCAAAGACTTGCATGCTGGCTCTGCAGCTCTCACCACCTGCCTGCAATCTCTACCAACTGCTTCGGGTCAAAACAGTTAAAATCAACACACAAACATTCAGCCAACAAAAAAATATCACCACCATGTCTACTGAACTGAGAGAAGACAAGAATTCTTGGAACTTCATAGAGAAAAGTCCAGTCCCTGATGTTTCACTCCTCATCAAGTAAAATTCTGACTCATTACATCTACCTACGGCGCTCCCAAACTCAAAAGAACTCACTAAAAATCAGTTTGATACCAGCCTTCACAAAATAATACTATCTGATGTAACTCAATCAATATAAACCCATTAACACAGACAAACTGCAACTGACCTGCCAACAAACAACATTACCAAGGGCCAGAAGGTGTTTTGAAATGCTTATAAAAAAGACACCAAAATTCAAAGTTACTTCAGTAAACAAAAGTGGGCTCTTCTGCATACACTGCAGAGCTTGGCCTGATCTCTAACTGGGCAGCTCAACTTCTACAACAGAAGAATATTCAATGTCTTACAATAATTAGTCAAAAGTTTTTGGTAACATTATAGAACAGACACTAAGCTCTGACAACAGTTTATGCAGTTTATCTACGTTGCATTAAAATATTTCCTTATTGTTTTCCAAAAACTCCAGGTCCTTCCTTACCTTAAATGCTGTGAAACAACCATAGCAGAAGCATCTTGAAGTTAGATAAAATAATTAATGGATTGGGTAAACACGTTCTGCCTTCTGTATTTTTAAAAATAAATACTCCCCATCTCTTCAGTTTCTTTATACGAAGTTTTTGAGAGAATCATCATTCTCACAATATCCTTTTAACTGGCAAGTCAAAATTGTGAGTTCTTATATTATTATTAACCCAATAATTTACTAGACATCCATTACTTTTCCACCGCTCTGGTTTTTTTGCAACCCATACAGACCCTGAAGGAAAAAAAAAGTGGATTAGATTTGATTGTTTGAAGCGTTCAGGTCCAACAAATAAATGTATTCTCTCAACATACATTATAAGGTACACTGAGTGTAAGGTACATAAGGTGCATCAATACGTTCCAATGAAGGGTTCAACCAGAGCAATGCTTCCAACACAGAACTAGAATAGCTGTAATATAAAAGAAGAAAAAAATATCTCCAACTCCATGTGTTCAAGACCAACATCACTTCTTGCAGTTCCTGAGTGAGTGACTAGGAAAGCATTAGTTTGCTTATTGTTGGTTCCCCATCAATAGTCTCACAATTTAAGCCTCTTTCCCAGAGACTCGTAAAAAGCTTTCAACAAAGCACTAAGGGATGTTGCTATAGTTCGACTGTCAATTATATATATTTCTTTGCTGTTGTAATTAAAAAATTAGGTACTGCCTAGCACTGATATTCAAGTTTCTTATACTCATCCAAATCTCATCCGATAAACAGGAAAAATGGGTATTTGGAAACTGCCACTGAAGCATCCAGCCCTGCTCCACAGCACAGGCTTTCTCAGATTTCTGACAGTCGCTGTATCCCAAAAACTGAAGGGAGAGGAGAGCAAAGAAGGCAGTACAAGACCAATCCCATTAAAACTGGGCACCACTTGGACATCAGCACACACTCAGCATATGGTGCCAGTTCCAGGGAGAGCAGTCCCTGGTGTGCTGCCCAAGCCAGGCCACAAGCAGAGCCCAGTGTCTCCCACTTCAGTCTGCCCACCCTTGGCACTCACCTCCTAGTGACCTTTGAAGGTGCCTGATCTAGTCAACTAAAACAAACAAACAAACCAACCAACCAACAACAAAAAGTATGTTAGTCCATCAAACAAAAACTGCTGGCATGTGTTCCAAGTCCAGCATATGTCAAATAGGCAGGCTTAATATCAGGGTTGAGCAATGCTCCTGAGGGAGCACCCAAATGGAACACAAAGCAGCTTTTATGCTGGAAATAACTGACATTTTCTGGACAAAAAAAAAAGTAAACTATCCCACCACTATTGGAGATGAGCAACAGTTCCTTTATCTGAAGACTGATGTTCAACATGCCCTTCCCAGGGCATGTATTGCCTTCCCAGTGTCTGCCATTAGAGTCAATTGCTTTCTTGTACACCTTTCTGCTATAAAATTGCAATTCACAGAGTTTGTTCTAAGCAGGTCTTAGAGCCCACTGTAGGTACTGCACTGGTGAAAAAGCCAGGACGATGCAACCATATAGATCATAGACTTAAAATAAAAAGGATTAAAATAAAAACTTGAGAAGAGAATACAACTTTTGCTGCAGGCAATGCTTCGAGTAGAGCTCAGTTGTGATGCCTGACACTCCGCTGATTCAACGTTCAGCTGGGTCAAGTTTGGCAGCTGACGTGCAAGAAACCTCCATGGAGCTGTACCTGGTGATCCTCAAGACAGACCAGTTGAGACCCTAACCCTCACTTCATCCCAAAGGGCACTGCAGGGATAGACTGGCTTGTTTGATTGGAGAAAGGCACAAAAACCAGGTTCCACCCTCACTGGGTCACTAGAGCAGGTGCTTTTCACTCATCAGAAGGATTCTCACTCCACCAAGATTCCCATAAGACTCTCCTCCAAAATGTGCCTCTGTGGTTCCAATGGCATACAATTAACCTCCTACAATCAGGACACACAGCTGCTATCTAGTTTTCAATTGCCATATTGCACCTCAGAACCAGCTGTAAAAGCACTAAAATAAAAACAAAGGAGGTGAAGACTCCAGTCACACTACACACACTGTTCCTAGTACTCCTGAACTGTATTTTTATCACCAAGGGCTTTAGAACACACATTTGCAGAAACTGAATTCCTAAAATTTAGTTATTTTCTGTGTTCCTTCTAGTCATTAGACAACCCTAATAAAAGATGCCACTTAAGAAAAAGCTGCACCAGTACTGTTAACAAAATATTTGCAGTCCTGCAGCCCACTCTTCAAAGTACTCTAAAAATTACACTGTATATCAGGAGACTTGAAAGATTTGTGCTACTTAAAGTACAAATTAGAATCACGTAACAAAGTTTAAAGGACACTTGTAAGCTCAAGAGAAATAGAAAAAAGGAGGTTTGGGCTGTATAGACACTTAGAAACAACTAAAAAAATGGGTTATTAATCCATCACTACTTAGCACTGGGGAATATTTAAAGAATGCAAGAAAAATTTTTCAGTACATACATGTAACAAAATACAAACACTGAGCTCTGTTTCAGATACTCCCCAACACAAGACTAACACCCATCCATGCATTATCACAGCTTCAGGAAAGCTACACATTATTACACATTTGCTTCTTCAATTTAATTGATTCCCTTTAGATACAGGGATGTAAATGAAATCTTCAACTTCAATTCTCATTCCACCCTCATAATTTAAGATCACATATGTACAAGTAAATTAAAAGCTGCAAAAGCATCTATGGATGTTTCTGGTTTACATATTTTAGTGACTTCCCAAGGGCAATTCCACAGCATATTTAAAAGTTTTCAGAAATCAGAAAGGCAAATGGGAAGCATTAAGGAAAGGGATAGTAAACAAGGCACTAAATGAACAGCAAGGTGAAGAAAAAAGGAGACAATACACATTGCTCACCTCTTTTTTTTTCCAACTTGAAATAAATACTTACATTGATTTCCCCACTCACCAAAAAGAGAGGATTTAAAATCATATACATGCTACTATAAAGCCACCTTTGAGTAACTACCCATTCTTAAAGCACACCATTCCATTTTTTACCCTGAAATTTCTCCAAATTGGCACTACCACCAGTAACTCTAAACATCCTCTCCCAAAGAACATAAGCAGACGGATGACTTCCCCAAAAACACGTCCGAGGATGTGCTTCAGCAACATCACATGCTGAATTCCCTGCACACTGCTGCAGCCCAACACACTCAACAGCTGCAGAGAGCCTGACACCAACACTGGAAGTGCAGCCGTATCTTTTAGTCCCTCCATCTATTTTTCATACTGTGGATCTCCTGATCTGCACAGAAACCAGGGCTGGCTGTACCAGCAGAGCTGGGACCTGCACCCAGGGAGACTTGAGGCAATGGCTTCTCACAGTCACAACTGGTTTTTTCCCCTCTCTTGCCCTCCTAGAATAAAAAGAATTCAGGTAAGTTAAGAATTCCTCCTATGAACAGTTTGAAGGATCCAAATAGAAAGGTTGTGTAAAAAAAGTTCCCTGACTTGTACCGCCAAACAGAATTCATGCTGAAATAATTGTGCTGCAATTGGTATCAACATGTTTAAAATGCAGCCAAGAGAAGGCGCAACCAGTCCCATTACAACCGTTCTGTAGGTAATGTCTAAAGCACTTCCCTCTGAAATTAAAGCTTATGTAAACAGAACTGGGTCCTATTTCAGCCATGACTGACCACAAGCACTGCTTCAGAAGACTTTTTTTAATTTATCGAGCCTATAATACCTAGACTTTTTAAATACACCTGATTTTGAATGACAGCATAGAGAGCACCACGGCGATGAGACTGCAACAGAAAGAATGGATGTAATTTAGAATTTAGGAACCTGCTACAGGAGCAGCCCGTGATCCTCCTGCTCCCTTACTCCCTATTGTTCCAGTGCTCGGTAAGTGATGCCGCGTCATGGACGAGGGAAACCTACAGGACAATTCGCCAGGTCCTGCTTTAAAACGCTTGTAGCGACAAACTAATTTACTCGGGTCTACGCCGAGAGCTGTTCACACACAAAAGATGGAAGAAGCATTCTAAAGCCCAAAAGGCACGAGCAGACGTCGGCTTCTGAAGCAGCCGGCAAGAAGACCCAAAATGGTGACTACAAATAATAAATCATAAAGCCCAGCATTGTTAAAAGAAACCAACCAAACAACAAACAAACAAAAAAACTCCCTTCCTACGAAGCCGCTGTCGAACAGCGTAAGCGGCTGCTCTTTTACTCACAACGAAAACCCACCGAACCAAAGGTTTCCCTCGGCCACAACATTTGTTTGTCCCAACCCCCCCGGACTGGAACGGGACTCGGAGCCGGGGGTGACCGGGGGGGTGCCCGGGGGAGCGGCCACGGTCCGGCCGGGCGCGGGCAGGGCCAAAGGGCGGGCGGGCTGACCGGGGAGACAGCGGGGGTTCAGCGGGGGCAGGAGGGCGCGGGGGGGCCGCGCTCCGCTCTCTCTCTCTCCGCTTTCTCTCACTCACCCGTCCTTGCGCTTGGCTTTGTAGACGTGCCCGTAGGTGCCCCTGCCCACCTTGCAGCCCTCGTACTCGAACAGGTCCTCCACCCGCTCGCGCTCCCCGGTCAGCTTCACCTTGAAGTCATAGTCCATCNCCCCGCCCGCCGCGCACACCGGGCGGCGGCAGCAGCACCAGCGGCAGCAGGAGCAGCAGGAGGAAGAGGAGGAGGAGGCCCCCGCGTCGCTCCGCGGAACATCCAGCGGCGGGGCTGCTCCGTTGGCTCCGACCCCCGGCGCTCCCTGCCCGCTCCCTGCCGCTCTCCCCGCTCCGCCGGCGGCTCCGCTCCGAGGGCCGCGCCCGCCCGCGCTGCCGCAAACCAACGTCGCAAACCGCGGCACCTCCCCGGCCGCGGGCAGCACACCACGTGGAAGGGCCCATCCCGGCACGCCCCGCGCACCCCGCCGCACGCCGGGAGATGTAGTGCGGGAGGGAAAGGAGGGGGAGCGCCGGGGCCGCGCGGCACGCTGGCAGTTGTAGTCCCCGGCCGTCAGGTGCCGGCGTTTGCTCCCGGCACCGGGGTTTTGGTTAAGGGGAATACTCCGGACCCCAGCCGGCTGGTGAGGGCAGGCACGGTTGGTCTGTGCTGCTCTAACAACCTGTTGGCATCCTGGAAATTAAGACAATTCCATGTCTGTGAACACGGAATCACAGAACATTCCAAGCTGGCAGGGACCCACAAGTCCCGCTCCTGGCCCTGCCCAGCACCATCCCCGAAAGCCACACGATGTGCCTGAGAGCATTGCCCAAACGCTTCTTGAACTCTGTCAGGCTTGGTGCTGTGGTCGCTTCCCTGCGGAGCCTGGTTCTGTGCCCAACCACTCTCTGGCTGAAGAACCTTTTTCTAATACACAACCGAAACCTCCCCTGACAACTTTAGGCCATTCCCTCGGGTCCTGTCACTGGTCACCACAGGGAAGAGATCAATGCCTGCCCCTTCTCTTCCCCTCACAAGGAAGGTGTCACTGTACTGTGGTCTCCCTTCAGTCTCCTCCAGGCTGAACAGACCAAGTGACCTCAGTTGTTCCCCACATGGTTTCCCCTTGAGGCCCTGCACATCCTCATGGCCCTCCTTTGGACACTCTCTAGTAGCTCGATATCTGTCTTATATTTTGGTGCCCAAAACTGCCACAACGCTCGAAACACAGACGGATGTCACAGTGGTGACAAACCTTCTCCACGTGGCTGCTGAGACCCACCAGGATGCACTGTGAGCAAGGACCCCAGCAAATGGGCATTGTCATTACCAACCCAACACAAAGCCAGGAGGTCATTTTGTAGAGCTTGGATCTAAACTAAAGCTACAGCAGCCTTTCTAAACTTACAGCCCAGCTTTTGGCATTTTCAGTAATCGTGCACATATGCTTCATGTTCCATCTCAAGAATGCAGCACGCTGAGTACATAAGTGAGCACTCAAATACCCATCTCAGAGACATCACAGAATGCGAGGGCTTCTAAAAAGAAGAATCAACATTTTCTGAAACAATCCGAAATCATCTCCGTTTTAATTTACAAATCTCTGCTTTCATTTACACATTAAGGTTGACTGTGGAAAATTGC
Organism: Neodrepanis coruscans; assembly: GCA_013400695.1. Lineage (NCBI taxonomy): Eukaryota > Metazoa > Chordata > Aves > Passeriformes > Philepittidae > Neodrepanis > Neodrepanis coruscans. Next base: position 49,556 of record VYZS01007577.1, on the reverse strand, counting down.
AGACAGGAGTGTTCCAGCCTCTTGAGCTGCCATCACTCAATTGAACTGGAGAAGAGGGGGCTCAGGGGACACCTCATCACTCTCTACAACTACCTGAGAGGGGGTTGTAGCCAGGTGGGTGTCAGTCTCTTCTCCCAGGCAACCAGTGACAGGATGAGAGGACACAGTCTCAAGCTGCACCAGGGGAAGTTTAGGCTGGATGTTAGGAAAAAAAATTTCACAGAAAGAGTGATTGGCCATTGGAATGGGCTGCCCAGGGAGGTGGTGGAGTGACTGTCCCTGGAAAGAGACTAGATGAGGCACTTAGGGCTATGGTTTAGTCGATGAGATGGTGTTAGGTCGTAGAATGGAGTTGATGATCTCAAAAATCTTTTCCAATCAAGTTAATTCTGTGATTCTGTGATTCCAATGCCCACATTTGAACCTGCAGTATTTTGGCATATAATTGTTAGGGATATTATGTATGCTAAGTAAAGCAAATAGACAGGTGTTACAGAAAAATATGTGCAGAGAGGCCACAAAACTACATTTTCTTTGTTCAGCAACTCAACCAAATTATGCAAGAACATTGCCCAGCACCTCACTATACCAATCAAAGAGAAACAGGGCAGGGCAGCCCAGCAGCCCATAAAGTCTGAAAGATGCCTCATAAAATACCTCATAAAATTCATCCAACTTATCTTCATCTCTGCCTTCATGTACACCTGGCTTTGGGGACTTCAAGGAAGGGCAGGGACCAAGATTTCATGGCCAAATTCACAACTTACAGCACCTCCTGCCAGCTCATAACCCTCAGTCCTGTCAGCAAGCATGGAGGAAGTAGCAATAACCACACTTCTATAGCTTTGTGCTCTTCTTTGCATTACTAGTCACTCTTTCATGGAGGCAATGAACATCCAAACTCCTTCACATAGATCTAATTACTGCATGGGAATTAGTGGTTTGGATTAGTCTGTCCTCAGCTAAAACACTACAGGATGTACAAAAATATCTGCTTAGAAAGAAAAGAGATCATGAAGGAAAACCAGAACAAACGATCCAGACTCGTTTTCTGAGGACCTGTGCTGTGTTTTACATGTTTGCATAAACCACTTGGAAAGAATTCCATACTTTGACAAATAAACTCTGAGAAGTCGAAACCACAACAGAGACAAGTTCACTTCCTTTCAGATTTTTGGTCCTTTTGTAAAAATGTTTACAAGTTTGCTGAAAGTGTTTCTTTCATTAGTTTTGCATAACATTTGGATTATATGCCTTCCAGATTGAGGGTAGCTGTAAATCTGCTGCATCTTCACTCTGTTTCCACTTCAGGACCTGGTACTGTGAGCAATGTTCAGTTTTACCAAATCAAACATACGGTTGCCCAAGTCACGACAGATTTGAAATAGAAAACACACTTCAGTTCTTTTAATGATGAGAAATGAATATTGACATTTCAAGGTCAACTTTTAATTCTGTTTCATGGAAAGTTGCATGTATTTTGTGCTTTATGTTAAAAATCAATGTAATATAATTTCAAGGAAAAGATCCATTTTGGGGTCCACTCTTAAAAATTAATAAACAATCAGGCCATGATCTGCTGTTTTTGAAACTCAGGTATCCACAGTGGCCCTTTTAATTGATAAGATTTCTTCTCTCTCACTGGCTGTTTTGCATTTTCTTCTTTCATGCTGTCTCAGGAAATCAGTTTAAAAATATATTCTTAACACATTTGCTGAATTTGTCCTCTTGGAGCTTTCTGCTTTCTCTGTTTTCTTTTATCATTCGTGGTTTGCTCTATCATATCATTCTGTTCCAGGTTTGTGTAATTTCTAATATGTCCAGAATACACATACTTTTGACATTTGGGTATTTTTTTACCTCACCACACCAGTGGAAAGCCACTGTTACTGTGTCATCTGCACAGATAATGTGCAGAAGGCTGGAGACAGTTATCAAAGCAAGCTGTATCCTGAGAGGACAGTAGGTTGACATCATTAAACATCTCTGAGTGTATTTCAGGGAATTGTATTTCGGGTGAAAGCGTGAATTGTCTGGGAACGAGCTGGATTGGGGTAAGAAATAGATGCTGTCTTCTGAAGTATGGCAGCAGCTAAAGGAGGTTCTGTCCCCGAACAGGAGCAGTGGTACCAAAAGCAAAGGTGGTTCTGGGGGAATGTGTGTTTGCATGCTAATGGCCACAGCGGAGGTGCTAGAGTCAGAGTTCGTGAAGCAAAGCTTACAGCTGGGGAATGTAAAACAAGCTACTTGCTCTGTGTTTTGCAGTCTTCAAAAATTGAATAAAAATACAGAAAAGCGCATCTTTAATGTTTTTGCTTTCTCATCTTTGTGTTTTATAAGTGGATAATCTACAACACTCAACCACATCCCTGTGCCATTAGAATGTCCACTTGTTCCACTTACTAATTTGCTGAATTTGAACACAGCTTTGTTTTTCAGATAACTTTTCATGTAACAGTAACTACCTGCTAAAAGTTTTCCATATCCCTAAAGGGACATTCTTTACCAGTATGACTGTGGTGTTGATGCCGTAAGGGGGATGCTTAATATTTGGGATTTCACTATAGCTGGGTGGCTGAGTAACTTAGAATATTAAGGGCAGAAAACGGCCTGTCCTTCACATGTTTGCATTCTTCTGTATAGATAAAGAGGTAGCTAGACCAAAACATAAGACCTGGGGGGAACTAACAGGGGGTTGGAATAGGTAATAAGATACCATTCGGTTGGATGTTTTGGGGGCATAGTAGTAAGATGGGGTTTAGTTGGCTAAGGTATAATGGGTGGGCACTAGAGGTTGTAAAATTGGAGAGATTGTTATGAATTTCCTCTTTGGATCATCGGGCACCGAGAGTAAAGCTGTTCTCTCCCTTCGCTGCGAGTCCTGTCTCACTTCTTATCTTGGCCAGGCCGAGGCCTTGACGGCAACAGTGTTCCCAGCTTGGTATCGAGTGAAAAAGATTCAGACCTGCTAAGTGCTCTACATCTTCCATTTCTTGTAGTCCAGCAAAAGCTGAAGGCAAGAGAATATAGTGCTTTTTTTTTTTCCTTTTCTTTGTGTAAAGAAGAACAAACTGTCATACTTGCACAATTTGAGTATTTTTCAGAAACCATGAAGTTTTTTATGTGCAGATGAATGAGTTAGCTGAATACAGGCACTCAAGAATGCAGTCTACTTAAAGCAGATAACTGAAGTGCTGGTTCTACAGTTTTCTATGTAAAACGGTGTGTTGGTTTGGGATGTTTTTTATTTCCACTAAGCTATATTTTACTATGAAGTTGGTCTAACAAAACATCCTAGATTCTAGCTGGGGTGCAAGTTATTATCAGGCATAAATCAGTTCTTTGCATCCAGGTGCTGTATAGGACAGTTGTACTTGCATTCAGTGAAACATCTGTTTGCCAGACTCTTGACCACCTATAGTAACTCTCAGCCTCACTGTTTTATGGACTCAGTAGAGAATCAGTAGTCACCATGCCTGGAGATACTTACAAGATGTGCAGATGTGACACTGAGGGACATGGTCTAGTGGTGGACTTGGCAGTGCTGGGTTAATGGTTAGACCAGATGACCTTAAAAGACTTTTCCAAACCAAATGATTCTACGATTCTGTCTTGACAACCCTTGAAAATTCAGCCTATGAAGTGCTGGTTACTTTTGTTATTGAAAAGAGCCCTACCTGAGAAGAAATGAACCCTGAAATGAAATATTATTTTATGATTTTATACAATAGAATATTTCATAGAAATATTCATATTGGAAGGGATCTCTGCATGTTATCTAGGACAATACCCAGCTCAGATAAGGGCTACTCTTAAATTCAGGTAGCTTGAGGCTTTGTCCACTCAGGTCTCACAAACCTCTATGCAGAGAGATTCCACAGCCTCTTTGGACCTGACTATTCTTGTTATTAGTACAAATTCTGGCTCTATCTTCCCAGTAAGCTCCTTGTCAGTACTGGCAGGCTGCTCCTTCTTTCCGCTGAAGGAGCCCTGGGCCCCACAGCCTCTATCACACAGCAAGGACTCCAGCCCTTAACCATCTTGGCAGAACTCACTCCAGTTTGTCAGTAATTTTCCGTATCAGGATGTTCCTCTCAAACCCATCAACTTCATGTTACCACTTCGGTGTCACCTGGACATACAAAGATCCAGTCTAAAAAGGCTGACTATGAAGCCCTGCCTTACTATTATAAAATAACAAAATAGAATAAAGTTACTTTCTAAAGAACCTAAAAGGCAGAACAATCTAATTAAATCCAGGTTCTGATTCTGTTATTACAAAACTTGATAATTCCCTGAGGTTTGCTGCCCTCCATAGGCTATTTTTATTATATCTGCAAAGAGACTATTTTACTGTGGAAAGCGTTGCTACAGTGCAATAATATTCCAAGAAAGAGATACTCTTGGGGGTTTTTATTAACACAGCATGAAATGAGTAAGTACTTTACTTATAGTGTGCTGTCACGAAACATCACTATGAACTGGACATGAACACCAAATTCTGCATTGGATGACAGGCCAGTAGAAAATAAACTAATTCATTGTAAGGTTTCTGTACAGAAATATGGGTTTATTCACCCATCCTAATACAAAAATTCTTCTGGATGAACAGTCCATATGTGGGCTTGATACCAGAGACATTGTGTTTGACTGTGGAACAGTTACCAGAAGCAGACTCTAAGAGAGAATAATTTCAAAAACAGGACCAAATATTATTGTGGGAAGAAATTGAATTTTCAAGGGATCCAGGTACTACTTTATATACTCTGACGTCTATTATGAAGGTAAAATTTATCTTCAAGAAGGACGTATTTTAATTACTCTGGGCAAAGGAAATCCTAATAGAATATTAACTATTCATACTGTGGCAAGGAAAGTGGCAAAACAAAGAGGGTACCATTTTCTGAGTGCAGGGAGCAGGAAAGAGTAGCCCCCTTTCTGGCCTCAGTGTTAAGGTTGTGTCCAAGCTGTCAATTTGTCTGACAGAAACCACCTCGTAGCACAACAGGAATGTAAACTAACACCAAACCTAAATGTAACACTTGTGCAAACTCTTTTTTCTCAGCCAGAATAAAGAAATTCTGGGTGTGTAGTGAAAGAATCTTCCTGGACAGCAGCGCTGAGCCCTTCCTGGCACCTCATCCATTACTGAGGGTTTTCCTTTGTATCGAGACCAATCACACGGAAAATACCCAAACTCTGATTACAGTTTCTGCAAGCCAGTTTGAACATAAGTATGAGCAGTCTGGATATTCTAGGGATGAGGTTCCTTTGTGTAGTTAAAGCACCCTTCTCACGAAATCCTCTTGTTTTGTTGATTTCAAAGAGTCTGTGCAAGATGTGCAACACAGGTCCGCTGTCACAGCCTGGTGGCTTCCATCACCTGTCGTGACAACCTGCACCTGGGAGTAGCAGGTTTGTGGATGCCATCAGTGCATCCACAACTGGCACATGAGGAATTTGTGAAAGGTCCCGCATGTCGCGTGGAAAAGCTTCCGCCTAAGGCTCTTGCAAGTGGAAATTGGTAAAATCATGGCTTGGGACAAAGCAGCCTCTGTGATGGCACCACGTCAGTATTTATTTTTTGCAAGTTTTAGAAAAAATGGAGAACGTGGGAGATTCCGGGAGGGAGGGAGGGAAGGAAGGAAGGGAGGAAGGGAGGAAGGAAGGAAAAAATGGACTCCCCCCACCAATCTCATTCCCTATAGGAATTACCAGGTGCCAGAGCCGCATGCGCGCGAGGGGCGGGGCTCGCAGCAAGGGGCTGTCCTCGCGCGCGCCCGGAACCTGCGCCGGCGGCTCCGGCAGCTGCCCGGACCTTAATAGGGGCTGGAGTTAGTTCTCGCGCCGCACTCGGGACTGAGGTGCGCTCTGCTCCCACACCCACGGGGTCGGTGTCGTGTCGGTGGGCGCGGCTTCTGCTGCCGTCGGGAGGGGAGCGGAGCCGGAGCGGGGTTGAGCCGGGCCGGTCGGCGCCGCCGCAGTAGCACCAGTAGCAGGCAGAAACGGGCTTTCGGGTCTCCCCGACTGTTTACTCGGCAGGCTCCCCCTACCCGGGGTGGCTGGCAGGCGCGGGCGCTTCGCCGGTTTGCCGGGCCCGCGGGGCAGCGCCGGAGAGCGTCGGTCCGTGTTGGGGGCGCGGGGGCGGGAGGGCACGCGCTGCTGTGCCCTGCCGCCATTGGCCGGCGGCCGCGTGCTGGCGGCCTAATTGGTCAGGAGCCCTGTCAGTCACTGCTCTTGCCCCGACCTCGGCAACAGGCGCGGGGGGCCGGGCCGGGCCCTGCGGCTCCCGCGGACTCCGGAGAGCCCAAAGCCCGGGGCACCCGCACCCGGCCCGGGGCGTCCCGGACACCGCTGCGGGCCCTGCTGCCGCCCGCGGGGGCGGGCAGATGGTCCCAGGCCCCGGTCTCAGGTCGCTCTGGGTGCCCCGCGGGCTGTTCCTTCATTAACTCCCGACTCCTTCTTTCTATCTCTTTCCCCTCCCTCCTCTGGGCGCGAGGCTTTCTGGGCTGGTTTGGTTGGTTTTCTTTTCTTTTCTCTCTCTCTCTTTTTTTTTTTTTTGTTATTCCCGAAATCGGTGAGCTCATCCTGCCTGGAGGCTGCAGTGTGACAGAAATGCCAAATAGCCCTGTGGCTCGGGGAGGAGTCCCCGGCCAACTTGCTTGCGGGTGGGAGTCCTTGTAGTCCTTCAGAAAATGAGTACTTAACAGATCGGGCACTAATTCATGGAAACGGGCCTAAACTTAACATCGTAAGGTATATGTTGCATATATAGGAATAACAGTATACTTGCCAGAATGGTCCCGAGAAACCATGAATTACTCCATGCAGGAGTAAGTCTTGGGTTGAAAATTCTAGAAAATGTAAACTGTTGGCACGTGGGCCCTGTCTCTTTGCAAAGAAAGGGTAATCCCGAGTCATGACTGGATTGCGATTTCCATTTTGTAGTTAATACCCTTCAATGTTTCAATGCTCTGAAATATCTTAGTGACAAAGTACCTCATTTCTGATGCAGATAGTGCCCTCTCACGACTAAAGCATTCTAAGTTACAGAAGCCTTCTTTTTGATGACCCTTGATAAATAAGGATAGTACTTGTCACGCCTGCAGTTGTGATGGGGCAGATGGGACAACTAAGCACTTCACACTTCTTAACTGTTTCTAAGTGAGTCATTTAAGGAGTATGATTAATCGTCCTGACATACAGTTATCAACAAAAGAGTAATGTTTTTTTCCTACCACCTACAAAATCAAAGAGACATTCAGATTTTCTGTGGATGGTAACTGAAAAGTAGAGAACGTCTCTTTTGAACAACACTTCAAATTTAGATTGAGGAGGACTACATGTAATGGATTTGTCATCCTAAGAATGTGTATATAATATTCTTTGTAGCAATCCAGTGATGTGCCCAGGAAGTTGCTGGACTCAGTATGGTCTTTGTCCACATGGTAGTTGTTTTAAGGCTTTTGACTAAGTAGCAACTTCATGTGAAACCCGATGAGTTTTTATCTGTCCTTTTACCCCTCCCTGCATCAGCTGTGTCTAATCCGAAATCATCTTGTACAGACAGAGGCACTTCGGTATTTAGTACAGTGGGGTTTGGGCATCTTCGTGGTAACTGTGAAGTGATGTGTGTCATCAAGGTAATGGCAGTGCTAATTGGAAGTGGGGGTTGGGGCTTGTGTGAGAACTGGTTTCGTTTTGAGGAAACCGGGGTAGTAAGAGGAAGAGCTGGCTGAGAAATCTGTATTCCCAGGTGTGGTGTGAGAAGTGACCTGATTTGAACACAGCCCTTGTGGGAGGTGGAAGTCAGCAGTTAACTACAGCTTGTGAGGCTGAGCCAAGAGGGCAACACCCTTAAATATTTTGGGAATGGAAAGTGTCTTGAAGGGGAGATAAGTTGAGTGGGTTAAAGAGCTGGGAGGGAAGTTTTCAAGGCATCAAAATGCAGTGTTGAATACAGGAGGAAAATGATTGAGGTGTTTATAAGTGCAGTTATCTGGGGCAGAGGCTGTAGGGGGGAAGTAACATATGGGGTGGAAAATAATGAGACCCAGGATACGTCAGAGTGAATCTCACAAAGAATGTCAGAAAGGTTCATTAAATGTATTCCAGCTTCTGCTGTTGGCAAATATATTTTCTGGTTCTTCATGACTGTCTGTAGCAGTGATAAAGATATGCTCTTTATTGATTGTTATCCTCATAGTTCTTTTTGTCTATTTGTTGTCTCATCACCTCTCCTGTGAAGACTATTACTGATCAGGAGTGTGCTGATAATACTGTTCAGTGTTCCCCCCCTGATTTAAACTTGAAGTGATTTTTGAATTTGTGTGAATTGCCGAAAAAAAAAAGAGACATTTACCTAGTAGTTCTATCCAGATGCAAGCACAATGGTGCCCTGTGTTTGGGATTTTTTGGCTTCATGATCTCCCCTTTAGAGAAATAATCTCTTTTGTCAGATGTCTGCCTCAGCAGGTGTTAAAGATGCCTTTTGTTAAACAGGAGGCTCCATTGAAAGGATGTTCTCTGTTTTTTCAAATTGAGTGTTCTTTATAAAATAGAAAAACTGGGAAGTGGTCTGAGACATTGATAGGACTCAATCCTGGTGGGAGTGGCACAGAAATCAGTGGAGATGATGCCCCTTTCTGACACTGGAAGGTTATTCATGCCTTCTAACAGTGTGGTCCCACTGGTTCAGTGTTTGGAAAGGGATGAAGAACTGTGGCCCCTTTTACACCTGTTTTCTGGAGATGGGTTTCCCTTTGCCAGCTACTCCTTGGATTAGTGCAAGGCAAGATATACAAATGATGTAAGACTGTCAAAAGAGTCATTCCGCAAAAATGAATCTGTAGGCTTTGTGCTGAGTGAGGGGTGTTACCAATGGAAATACCCCTTGGAAATCCCTGTGGAAATATGTAGTCTTACTTTACTTGTGGCTGTCAGGAGTTTACACTGGGTAATTGCAGTCCAATAATTAAGAGACCCATGTTTTCAATTATACTTCATCTTTTAAAATACTGTGCACTACTGTTGTATTTTACCTGGGAGAAGGTAGTCAATATTATGTTCGTCCTTTAACTTTCTGAAATATCCTTACTTGGTTAAAAAAAAATCTGTCATTGTACTTTAAAGTTGCCGTACCAACCAACAGGCCTTTCAAGTGAGGAAAGGGGGCTTAAAGCTGTTTTTTCAGCAAGTTAGAAGTAAAATATTTGCAGAATAAACTACACTTTTGACTTGACAAGTAACATGGAGCTTGGTTCACCTTAATCATCTCTAGCTATTAATAAACTAACTTCATTGAAAACGTTGGGAACTATTTACTGTAAATTAGATAAATTCTTATTGTAATTACTGTGCAGTCTGACCTTCTGGTTTTGTTCAGGATAGCTTGGAATTATCATTATGGATCGCTCTCGACACCGTGCGGGAAATGGCAATGAGCACATGTCTTCACGAGAGCACAGTCGTGGGGAAAATGAGAGACAACGACAGCTGGAGCGCCTCGGTAGGGAGGAGGCTTATTACCAGTTCATTAATGAACTCAATGAAGAAGACTACAGGCTAATGAGAGACCATAACCTGCTTGGCACTCCTGGTAAGATGTGGGTACCTTCAGTGGAGAAGATGTAATGCGAAGTAACACTCCTGGTGTCGGGCATCATGTGTGGTAATGTGACTAAAGTAGCCTGACTTCTGTAGCTTTGTATAAGGGGGGAAAAACCTCCATATGGAACAAAAGTATAAAACTTTCAAATGTAGCATCTTTGTGTACAGGTAATATCCAAACCCAAATAATTGACATTTGATACATTGCCATGTATCAACAGATGTGCTTTAATTGTGAGGGCCTCTAAGTTGTTCCTGGGAGCTGGCATACTCTTGATACACTCAGCCTCTTTTTTTCTTCCACCCCAGTACCTACTTCCTCCATGTACCTACATTATAAACCTCACATTAGTGCTGTTTTCTTCTTGGTTTCATCAGTTTTACCTGCCTTCTAAAGATTTTCATTCAAGATAGAAAATGTTATTTCTGCATGGCTGTGTTGAGGCAGTAATAGTGTCTTATCTAACAGTGTTATTAAAATGTAAATTATTTCAGGGGAGATAACAGCAGAAGAGTTGCAGCAACGCTTGGAGGGGGCGAAGGAGCGTCTGGCATCGCAGTCTGACCTGGATAATGGAGAAGGTGAAGGTAGAAGTGTTGGAGGTAAACATTCTACATTCATATACATAGATACACGTTGTATGTGATGCATAAATGCTGTTCTGTACAGATACTTGAGACTCATCTCAAGTCTTGGTTTGTTCCATTGTGCCTCTGTGCATTGTTAAAAAGCCAGAGAGGTTTCCTAGTGATACGAAAAAAAACTTGAAATACTTGATGAAAGCTGATTTATGTTAACCACAAATTATTTGCTCTCCTTTTTCTCATTTTCCTGTTTTAGTAAATATAATAGCACAAAAAAATTTTCAATTAGTAGTGGTTTTTATTATGTATTACAGCAGTTAGAAAATAAGTTAATTGGAAAACAGTTCATCTCTCCACTCTTTTGCCGTTTTGTTTCCATTTCTTTTGGTCAAGTGAGACTTGTTAAGTGCATTATCTGTCTTCAATTCCCAGCACTATTGGCGTAATTGTTTGGCCAGTTCTAGTCAAATTTAGGAGAGGAATTGGCACATCAGAAATGAAGCTACTGAAGTTCTTCCAGCTTTTGTGGACATAGGGAGATGATGGAGTAGGGGAAACGTAATCTGGTCCCTTCAAGGGAAAACCTCCACTGTGGTCATGACTATTGGCCTGCTTTTTACACATAGTTAGCACTAACCACAACAATTTTATTTGTGTTTGAGCTTATAGTTGGAGGAGATTTGAAAACAGAGCTGTGGATATTTTAGTAGCAAAAGAGTGTATTTGCACAAAAGGAGAGAATCTGTTGAAACCATGCATCCCAAATGGATGTGTTCCTGTGTCACCTGCTCTAAGTGACCCTGCCTTGGCAGAGGGGGTTGGACTAGAAGATTTCCAGAGGTCCTTTCCAACCTTAGTTGATTCTGTGATCGTTTATTCCACTTCTTATACAAAACAGTTTTTAACATGTTTTCTGAATGAAGACAAAATCTGTCATGCTTTTCCTTGCTGCATCAAAATGAGCTGACTAGGCTACCCTCAAACTGATAGCTTAAGCAAGGGACAGGTATTGGACAAATACAACTAACTTTGGACCACCTGAATCTGAATGCTTGCTCAAAAGAGGCCATCTGGGTATATTAATTTCTCTTTTGTCTCATCAGCAGACACACAAATCTAGGCTGAACTGGTAACTTTTGCTGGTGTTTTTACAAACAACATACTTTCATATATTAACACAAGAAGGGAGGTGCCCTGCTGCTGTGTTATTTCTGAAGTCAGAGTCCAGCAAGCATAGAGGATTTGGACTCCATTATAGTATGCTGAGCATGCAGTTGTATGAATGTCTGCAATTCTTTTTCTCAGATTCTGACATTCTTGGAGAGAACTCAAGTGGCGACTCCTTGTTCGAATGGCTTAACGCATTTCGTCGCACAGGAAATGCCACTCGCAGTGGACAGAGTGGGAACCAGACCTGGAGAGCTGTGAGCCGAATAAATCCAAGCAGTGGGGAATTTCGTTTCAGTCTTGAAATCAATATAAATCATGATCATAACAGTTTTGAAACTGCTGGCGAGGAGTATGTTGATATAGATACTACCAGACTGTATTTGGAGAGAAGACGTCAACTAGCTGCTGGTTCAGGAACCCCACGAACAAGGAGCATGGCTGCAAGAGAGGCAAACAATGAAGCTGCAAGGACCAGGTTTTTAAGGAGTGCCATGGCACTACGATCTGAGCTAGTCTCTCATGGTGTCTCGGGGAGGCTCAGGAGTAGAACAAGGGAGCAGACAGGCCTTTCCCAAACAAATACTGCTACACGTAATAATTCTGCCGCTGCTGGTGAACAAAGAGAAATGCCAGAAAGAGGTACTTCTACAGGAGTCAGAAGAGGTAGAGCTAGAACAAATGCTCGGATGAATACAAACCAAAGACTAGAAATTCTGCGGCTAAGGTCTACCTTAAGTAGTCGGAGCCGCTCTCCGCTGCAAAGGCAAAGTGATGCTGCTCGCTCAGAGGAAGGTGGTCAGAGGCAGGATAGAAATGCACAGCAAGTCAACAGAAGTAGAAGACAAACAACTCGGGCTTCTCCACCACCGGCTGAAGAGCAAGCCAGAGGTAACACTCAGGCTCCTCAACTTCCCAGTGTAACCCCATCCTTGGGAATAACTTTGGAAGAGGAGGACTCTAGTAGGCCAGTAGCTACTGTCAGAAGGCATCCAACAATTACACTAGATCTTCAGGTGCGAAGAATTCGTCCTGGAGACAACAGAGACCGGGACAGCATTGGCAGTAGAACTCGTTCTAGAGTAGGAACGTCAGAAAACACTGTTACCTTTGAAAGTGACAGTGGGGGATTTTGGCGTACGATATCGCGATCAGAGCGCGCGGGCATTCGAACCTACGTTAGCACTATACGGGTACCTCTTCGTCGGATTTCAGAAGCTGGTCTTGGTGAACCTTCATCAGTGGCTCTTCGGTCAATCCTTAGACAAATTATGACAGGCTTTGGAGAACTGAGTTCTTTAATGGAAACTGAATCTAACTCGGAAGTGCAGAGAAGTGGTCATCCCTTATCACATGCACAGAATAGCTCAAGTTCAGCAAACAGCAGTGATCCAAATGAGGTTTCGTCTAGAAATGGACATGCAGGAGAACACAGGAGGGAAAGAAATGGACAAAGGGATAATACTCGACACTCTGGGCACCGTAATGAGAACCAAGATAATGAGAACCAAGTAAGAGAACCAAGGCAGGCTCACAATGCAAGCAACCTAGTGGAAAATGGAACGCTGCCCATACTTCGACTTGCCCACTTCTTCTTGCTGAATGAAGCTGACGATGATCGCTTAAGAGGTTTAACCAAAGAGCAGATTGACAATCTTTCTACACGGAACTATGGGGATATTCTCTCTGAAAATGAAAGAAGTAAAACATGTAGTGTTTGCATTAATGAATATGTTACAGGAAATAAACTAAGGCAGTTACCTTGTATGCACGAGTTTCACATTCATTGTATTGACCGCTGGCTTTCTGAAAATTCCACTTGCCCAATTTGTCGGCAGCCCGTTTTGGGGTCTAATGCCACAGACAATGGCTAGAATTATTTATACTGCTCAGTTATAAAGCAGAAGCAAATTCTTGAGTTGTGATGAGTAAGATTAATTGACTTCAAAGGGGTCCATTTTTGGGTGGGAATTTTATTAAGTTTCTTTAAAAATTATAGGAAACTTGTCTAAATCTAGCAATGTAAATACTATTTTTTCCAAGTGCAGGTCTAGGAGTACACATAGAACCAAACCATATATTGGTGAAGTTTATATTTTTTTAGATAATTTTGTTATGCTAAGCACTTTTGTAAATACAGAAATACAATAGTTAATCAGTCCTGCTTAATGTATGGTTTTTAACATCGTAATAGACTTGCTTTATTTAGATTACAGATTGTTTCACACAGACCCACCACTGTGTTGAAAAAAATTAGTGGCTGAATAGCCATTTGTTAGGTTTTTGTTCTAAGAACAACTTCTTTTACAGAAAGTTTTTTGCTGGACATGTTTCCTAACAATATTTAAGTTACTTGAAGTGCTCAATTTAATAGACTTTTTTTTAACATTGAAGTAGCCTTTCCAAAAACTTGCCAATTTGGTTCTATTTAAACAATTCTATTGCAGTTTTTGCATGTATGTTTACACAGTTCTTAATTCTGATGAGTTCTGATTCAAAAGTTCATGGGTTAGTGGCATTACAGAATGTACATAATTAAATGCTGTCTTTGACAATCTCTGTCTCTTCAATGACGACAGCAATCAAATCTGATAATCCCAAGAGGCCGTGTCTTTCGTACTTGCTCAAAGAATGAGTACTGAGGAAGCCTTTTTATTCTTCCAAATTACTCCATTGATATTCCTGGGGTTTTAACTGACTTAGTTTAAGAAGTTTATTGTCTACAATATGCATGTTTTGGGCATCATACTCAGAAGAACAAAGCGAAGACTTGAAGTATTTTTGTACAGAAATTAAAGGTACACATGTAATATTAGTCCTCTTGAAACACGCCTGAGGACCAAATGGCAAAAGACACTAAAAAGGACAAAATAAGCTTCTCTGGAAGTCCCCAGTATCTGTATAACTAGATATTAAGCTTTCTACTGATAACTTACAGTTAAATAAAGTTGCAAAATAAATAATTGAGGCTTTGTGTGAATTACTGTTGAGTTGTACCCTAAAGATTAGTAAGAAAATTTATTATTTTTGATGTTAAGTCTCAGTTTCCATTATAATCTTTCCCTGGTATTCCTCAGCTCTGTTCCTACATTTCTACAATGCCAGTTAGCTGTTATGGTACATAAAAATCCCAGCACAAAGCACTCTTGGGGTTTCTGGAAGAAGCTGAATATAAAAAGGTTGTCTTGTGAGCAGGTGCATCTTGATCCCTAGAGAAAGGCAGAATTGTGCAATATTCTGAGCAGTAAAAATAATAGTGACTTTCTCTTCTGCACTTGGTGGCCTTGACAAATGCAATTCTGTGTCAGGTGCTTCAGCTGAAACAGCTGCTCACGACATGCTGGAAGGGTAGCTATAAAATCCTGTGTTAAGCTGTTGGATGTCTGCTTGGGTTTGGCAAGCGAAAAATTTGTGTTATGAATTCCAAAGAAGGAATTTATTCATAAGAGTAGTTCTAAAAAAAATTCCCATAATGAGATTTAAATGGGATTAAGGATATGATTAAGATCTCCTCTGATGTGATTTGGGCTGTTAATTACTGCAAATAGTGTTGACCCCTTCCTTGAGTGCTTCCTTAGCCACAGTAAAGAGTGAGGAGGTGGAAATATGATTATCAAAGTTCACTTATTTTTTGACTTTTTTTCTTCCCTGTTACTTCTGTTAGTTGCTAATGTTGACAGTATATAAAGATAGGGATGCCTTCTGCTGCTTCCTTGTCTCCTTATGGCTTTCTTTTATATTCAAAAGACACATTTGTAGAAATTCACCTTTGGATTGCTATTGCCTTGCACATCGGGTCCTTCAAGGTCAATTTTAACTTTAATCCTTATACCTGCTTCATTAATGCACTAGAGATAAAGGGAAATTCCTTGTGTCTTTTTTCATTCAAGGGCAATTTTGCTGCATAATTGTAAGAGCACGTTTGCATACGTGCACCATAAACCAGAAAAGCAGCAGCAGAGAACTAAGAAAAGAAAGATGTGCAACATATAGTCACAGTACTGTGACCCAAAATATTTGTCAGACACTCTTAATATGAATTAAACAAAATAATGCAGGAAGTTAAGACTTATGCAGACGCATCACCAAGAGAGGCTGCACAACCCTTCTTGTTGTTGCACAACTCCTTGACTCGGTGTCAAGGGACATTCTATTCATGTTTTCAGGTCTTTAGATATACAAGGAGGGAATTAGTTACTTAGGGGAGTTGTTGTCTGTTATACAATTGAATCATAAATGTGGCCTTTTCATCTACAAACAATAGCTAAATGGAACATGAAATACGATAGTTTTGCTGGAATGTACAGGATAGGTTATCAGGCTGGTTAAGCCGCAGACCTGGTTAAATTATGTTAATATAAATGTGACGATAAGGTCCTACTACTTCATGCTCTTGCCTTAATGGGAAATAACTATTCTGCTCTTAAAATCAGATGCCATTTCCCCATGCTCAAACTCCTGCTGAAGTATTCCTGGGCAGTCATGTAGTAACTACCAAGTGATTGATCAGAGCCCAGCCAACCATATGAGGAAACTACCCTGGCCACCTCTGAATGATGCGGAGAAGGACAGGACATCCTGCAATCAAATGGAAATGATGGAACAAGTTGATAAACAGAGTGTGCAGGGTGATGTGGGCAGGAGAAGCAGAAGAGAGTAGAAGCAGCATCTGTCATTACAGATGTGTTCACACAAATAAGAAAGGTCCTACAGGCCAGTATGATGTGGGCAGATGTCTTACTCTCTCTAGGAAATCAGCATCTCAAGTTCCTGCAGACCAGTGCAGACAGCATTGGGAACAAGCAGGGAGAATTGAACACCTGTGTGCAGTTACAAGGCTATGATCTCATCAGGATCACAGAAACCTGCTGGGATAGCTCACACAACTGGAGTGCTGCATTGGATAGATACAGCCTCTTTAGGAAGGACAGCCCAGGACAGTGATGGGGAAAAGCTGTCCTTTGTGTGTGAGAGCAGCAGGAATGCATGAGCTCTCTGTTGGATGCATGAGAAGCCAACTGAGCCTACGAGTCATGACTGGTGGGCAGACCAACATGGTCAATGTTGTAGTAGCTGCTGCTGCAGACCACCTGATTGGGAAAAAGAGGTAGATGGGATCCTCTGCAACAATCCAGAGGATTTCTGGATTGTCATTTCATGAAAGTAAGCATTCTTGCCAGTTTCCTCATTACATCAAAATTTAAGGAGTATTTCTTTCAATACACACCCCTGAAAGAGACACTGACATTGAGTTGATTGAGGGTTGTAAGATTTCAGTTCCTGAAGAGTCTCTGAGACTTGACTCTCCTTCTGAGTGTACTGACCATACACATCAGTGCAGTCTGCAGGATTTCAAGGGAGAGAGGGGGCAAATGGCAGAAAGCTCAGGATTGTCATTATCCAGTCATATTGTGATTTAACTGTGGAGCTGTGTTGATCAGAGTAGCATTCAGAACAAAAGACATGGCCACTCTGACAATGCAGCACTCAGAGATGAGTATTTAAAATTAAAAATATAATTACCTCCCCTGAGATGCTGTGTGGCTAATCTGATTTCAGCCTGTACACAGAAACCATCAACAACAGGCAAGTACTACCCAGCATCCTGCCATCTTCCCTCAGCCTGCTCATGTTTACAGTGGGTTTAGATCACCTTTAGGATGCAAAAGGTACCTGAAAGTAAAATTTCTCCTATTTCTGCTTTTTTTTTCCCCCTGGACTTACACTGGACGTTGACTAGTCTGAACAAGACCTGGAGCAGGTTCACCAGGTACCAGCTCAGTGCAAGTTGCTCCTTGGCATTCACACTTACCCCAGAAGGTGTTTATCTCAGCATTAAATTTATCTTTAGTGTAATGTAAATTGTCTGAAGTGCAAAAATGAAACATATACACAATAAAAACAAACACAGCTTTGATTTTCTTCTACAGGTTGAATAGCTACAATAGAATATGTGAGATCACTTTGTCCCATTATTTTAAGACCCTTTATGAGGGTCTAAAATTCAGGTATTTAAAACCCACAGTTGGGATTCTTGTCCTGAGTAAAGTGGGACAGATACAGTGTATTGCTTCTATTTCCAAGAAAAGCACTTGAATTATATGTTGAACTTTTCCATCTCATCTGTAGTATTAAGCCTTCATCTAGGCCAGTTCCACTGTAATGTATTTCCTTACACAACATTGGATCTGCTGTGCTGAGCATTTGACATACCTTATAGAGCCTGTGAGCTATTTTTGTAGTTCATACACATTTGAGCTACACTAATAATGGTTCATCCTTTACCTTCAGGCATGTGTGCCCAAGAAAGCATACTGTGTTGCTATTTTAATACAGAGGTCTTGCTCTTATCCAAGTGACCAATGCATGAACAGAGCACTTTGGCTGCTGGTACTATTCCTTTTACTGATTCTTGAACACATTTTGTATGCAGTTTATTCCACTTATTCAATGTTAACGGGGTACATATAAACACTGAAAGAGCAGGAACTGCCAATACATGTATGAGCATACAGTAATTGCATGTGTGTAGCAGTTAACTTTAATACACATGCAGTGAGAGTAAAGAATCATGTTATTCTTGCCTAATACTGTAGTTTATGTCTCTGTACACACACACACACACACACACACACATATATACATATAATAAATTGAACCCTATAGGAAAAAGCATATATTGATAAAGAAAAAATACACTCATCATAATATAATGATTATGTCAAAACTACTGAATGTCTGGATTCAGGTTCTTCTGTCGATCCACATTAGCATTGTATAAACACTACATTTGGGGGCTATCTCTTTTATTGTGACAGCTGATACCATTTTCCTGTTTAGACTGTTATAATTCCATTGTCTTAGTTTGTTTTTCTTGACAGTTTTTGTCCTTTGTGGGATTGAAGTAAAAACCCAAGTTCAGCAAAAGGGCTGTAAAATTTACCCCTCCCCTGCCCCCTCCTTTTAAGGAATCTCCAAGTGCACAGACTCCAATTTTTAATTTTTTTTCCCCTTAGCCATGAATCTCAAATGATAATTCTGGCCTCCCAGATGATTTAAATTACTCGTTTTTCCCCAGCATTCGTGTTGTATTCTGTCTCACCACATGAATCAAATTATAGCTCCTTTCCCACCTCTATGAGCTATGTTGTGCGATGCCCCTAAAGGTAATTTGTGACCCCAAATCCCCAGAAAATACCGTGATGAGATTCATTCTCACTTTGATGGTGATAGAATTGGGGAAGGCAGGACGAGTTGAATGACCTGGACTGTTTCGGACAAAAGCACACTGAGGGCAAAAGCCTGTCCTGAGCTCCAACACAAGGTCCTGCAGCAATCCCTGTGCACTGCCTGGATCAGTTGAATTCAGATCAAACTCCCGTTTTCCGAGAGGAAAACATACCGCACAGCAGGAGAGGGCGCCAGTCAACAAGGAGCAAGTGCTGGCTAGGCAGTGTGTCCTGGAGCACAGACCTGCCTCCGAAGGAGAAGGTGACTGGCAATAGGGCACTGTGTGATGACCCTCCCTCACAGGGGAAGGAAGCACTTTAGATTCGAAAATGCTCATTGGTCGAAAGCAACGACGGAAGTCAGACGGTCTGCAAACAATCAGAGAGGTTTATTACTAAATTACACACATGGAAATTGGTATATTAGTCCCTGACATGCTATATAGGCGCACGGCAGTGGGTTTTAGATAAAGGGGTATGGTGGAGGCAAAAAGACAAATTCAAGAGGCTAATTAAAAAGGGAGAGATGAATTAAAGAAAAAAGAGAGATAAAAAGGAATCACTAGCCCTTGCTCCAGTGTTGATCCTGCTGATGAGATATTAATCCTGGTTTCAACCCCAAGCCAGCTGAGGGGATGCTGGTCCTGGTTTCAGCGTTGATTCAGCTGATAAATGGTGGTCCAGCTGTGTCAGTCCAGCTGATGAGATGTCCAGTGTCCAAAGGCACCGTCCAGGCTTGGAGAAGTATACATGTATGAGCATACAGCTCTGCCCTAAAGACAGGTTTCTCACTTTCTATGCTAATTAGTTAATCATGCTAATCCATTCTTTTAGGCCTTTCTGGAAATGGGTTGGAGGGCTTTGGGGGTCTTTGATGGTCCCAATCTCACCTTATAATCCATATCCATTTCTTGCCAATCATTCCTGTGCTTATGTTTATGTGTTGTTGCTCTTTCTCATGGAAAAGTGCTACCCTATATCCACCTGCTCCCACCTTCTCCAGCCAAAACCTGTTTTTTCTCATGGCGTGTTAAACTCAGTTGTCCTTGCTTATTACCAATAATTCTTGACTGTTATTGCTAACAGTCCTTGGTTTGCTCCAGAGCCATCCAGTTATTAGTGTCTGAGACATACACATCCCTCACCTTCTGGGAACTGAGAGCTCAAAAGGATCTCATTTTGGACTGCTGTTTATAGGGCTGTTAGAGAGTGGGCTTTAGTCATAGTAATTTTTCATGGCCACAATTCGAGTTGGTAACTTTCTTTGAACGTTCAGCAACAGAAATATTATTCCACTTGGGTTGTTATTCAGGCAAAAAAAAAAAGTTTCCAAGGCTGTTCGTTAAAAAAACAGGTGCTCATTAGAAAACACTAGTTCCTGGGAGCGGACAGTGTCTCCAATAAGCTCAGGAGGGGCTTACTCCAGGTGTATTTCGTCATGGCCGAGGCGTAATGAACATTTCTGAGATCACAGTGCGGCCTGAGGAGGGGGAGGATGCGATTAAAGTCAGCTTTTCTGGGCCTCTGCGCACTGGAGGAGCATTGTGAGCCCGGGAAGTGAGGGGAGACAGGCTGCTCCTCCCGCCAAGCCCCAGCTGCTTCTAACAGGGAGCGAGGAAAAAAGGCATTTGGGGAAAAACCGGTTTCCCCTCGTGTTCTGCACGGCCAGCATTGCCCTGGGACAAAGGGCAGGGCAGAAGCTCCTCAGACATTGCACCAGTGCCCTTCATTTCTCTGGGCGTGGAAATACTAATGTGGCGAACGGCATCTTAAATGAATACTGATTCAGAAATAAAGTTAATTAACCCAAATTGAAATAAACCCGAGGAAAGCCAGCTGCGAAGTGCACTGACTGGTGTTTTACTTCTGCTACCGCCGTGAGGAGGCGGAGCCTCCAGAAGCGGAGCCCGGCCCCGTTCCCGGCCCCGGGAGCTCTCCGCGGTGCTGGAGTGGGTCCCTCCGGCTCCCACGTCGCTCTTTGCCCGCGGTGGTAACACAACCTTCCCCAGGGCAGAGGCACCGCCAGCCTGTGCTCCGGACTCCCGTTGGAGCTTTTGTTCTCCAGACGACCCAAGCGAAACCAGCGCCGCTCCCTCTGCCTCCTCTGCCCTGCGGAAATGGGGATGATGACACTCCCTCTCTGTAAGCTCCCTGGAGACCGGTGTCTAAGAAGCAGTTTTCCAGCCCGCGGGAGCAGCTGCCAGCAAAGGAAGAAACCTCAGCAGGGCTCGAGTCGGACATGTTTCCTGAACAGCAGCAGGGCAGAGAGCAATGAGCCCTTTAGCCCTAGTCTGCCAAAACACTGCAAACAGGACGGCTATGAGTGCTGGTCCCTAGAAGACACACAATCATAAATCATAGAACGGTTTGGGTTGGAAGGGACCTTAAAGATCAAATACTTCTAATCCTACTGCTTCATTAGACCGAGGTGCTCAAAGGTGCTCACAGCACAGCACAGCAGCCACATCCAGCCTGGCCCTGAAAACCTTCCAGAATGGGGCATCCAAAACTTCTCTAAGCAACCTGTCCCAATGCCTCACCACCTTCACGGCAAAAAACTTTCTTCTAATACCTCATCTAAACCTAACCTCTTCTCCATTCTCCCTCTCCCAGTCACTAGGTGCTCTTGTAAAATGTCAATCTTTTTCTTCCTTGTTGGGTTCCTTCATGTAATCTATTTTATATCTATCTATCTATCTATCTATCTATCTATCTATCTATCTATCCATGATGCTTGATATATATATATGTACATGACATTTTATTTTTTCTGGTATCAGAATGTTTTAAATAACATGGAAGTCACAGATACACTATATACTGAGCTCTATTATTTCCAGTCATATGGTGGCTTGGCTCTAACAGGTGGTTCAAAGCACATTTTTTAATATTTACATGTGTGCTGCAGAGTATGGTTTAATCTTAACAAGTATGTCAGTTCTCTCAAGCTTCTGTTCATACTTCCTGAGCACATCTACTTGAGATCAACTTCTGCTTTTCTGCATTTGTTTACAACCGTATAAAGTGAGTACCACCAAATTAGTATGTCAGTATTATATGCCTGCCTTGGATTCCCTTTGCACCAATCTAATCGATTGTAAAGCCAGAGAATATTGGACTTAAAATAGCCAGCAACCTAGCTGTGGGACAGGGAAGTGAATCAAAATAATGAAAATGCACGTTATGCATTTTGAGAACTATTTACATTCTGGAAATCAATCTTAAATGTTTCCTATGAAGAAAGGCAAACAGCTGGGGCTGTTCAGCCTGGAGAAAAGAAGGCTCCGGGGAGACCTTATAGCATCTTCCCATACCTGAAGGCAGCTGACCAAAGAGTTGGGTAGGGACTTTTTACAAATGCATGTAGTGAAAGGACAAGGTGTAATGACTCTAAATTGACAAAAAAATAGGTTTAGATTAGATATTAAGAAGAAATTCTTTACTGTGAGGGTGGTGAGGCACTGGAACAGGATGCTTAGAGAAAGTGTGAATACCCCATCCCTGGAAGTGTTGAAGGCCAGGCTGGATGGGGCTCTGAGCAACTTGGTCCAGTGGAAGGTGTCCCTGCCCATGGCAGGGTGTTTGGAACTAGATAATCTTTAAAGTCCCTTCCAACCCTAGCCATTTTATGATTCTATGATTTCTTCATTAACCTTTTAATTCTTTTACATATTTTTCTTCTTTGATATATTTTTTCTTCATTACTAGCTATTACTGACTTGGTTCAGTATAAGCTGAAGGAATGTCTAATCTATGGTCTACTGCACTTTCTGTGCAAAGCATTTGTAAGGGTTGTTCTATACATAATTTTCCATCAATTGCCAGCCTGATGAACTCTTTCTGCTGATACCATTATTGTATCAGCAATAAATTACTTGTTCTAATTTAGCTTACTGTATTTTGAATGTGTCTTTAAAACCATACAAATATGGAATTATTCCAATAAAGTAATAACACTGATGTTTGTTTTCTGAGCTAACTTGCAAATATAAATAACTTGTTAAAATAAGTCCTTAGACTTGAGGATACTAGAAAAATACATTATTTTTCTTTATTTAGTTTAACTGATTTTGCTAGTGTTAATATAATATGAGTTCAGTATTTTTAAGCTTTTCTCATTTTTCAGGCAAATCACAGGTCACCTCCTGCTACAAAATTAGTATAAATTTCAGTTTTCAACATATCAATGTAATTTTTACATTCACTGTAATTTTATTTACATGTGTCATTATTCAAATGTCACCTGGAAAACCTTGGTGTACCTGATGCTGATTATTTTCCATTGGACGGAAAATTTCTACTGGAAATAAGAAGACATATAGCCTTGAATGAGCTTTGAATGGCATTTGAAAAATGAAGATGCCTACATTTCCAAATCTATCTTTTTTCCCCCACTGCACTGGTAAGTAGTGGTTTACCCTTCCTGCCCCCTGCCACCCCTCTCCCATGCACGCATTGAATGTGCAATTAATCCTGTTTTTTTTCCAACTTAAATCTGTGGGCTATGGTTAACTGTAAGAGAAGTGTACTGTTAAGCCAAGATCTTTCTGCTCTGTAAGGTATAGATGACTCTGGATGCTTAAAGAGATTACAGGTGAGCCAGGCATGCATTCACACATGTGCACGTACTAATGGTCATGTCCTGTATTGGTTTATGAAGATAGGCATCTCCATGAAGAAGATCCATAAATTATTTCATTTATTTTCTTAAGCATGCTTTATCTATCAATCTAGAAACAGCAAGTCCTGACATTTTGACTTTTTTTCCTTTAGCTTTTTAAAAATGTCATGATGAGTGACAGATACTTCTCACATATCTCAGCATGTTATCTACATCATGCTCCTTTTGATCCCATATATGTAAACAAGGGCAAAGCACCACAGCACAAAGATTTGGTTTAAGATCAAGAAGAGTCTGTTATGTGATTTTTACTTTTTATTATTTCTAAGACAAGCAGAGTTAGACAAGCAGAACTTGCGTGTGATTACTCTTGTTCTGTAGTCTAACACCATGACTGCTGGCAGAAGGCCACGGGCTTTGTACTGACTTTGCAGGACTGAGTCTCGTTTTTTCTGACCTTTTATTGGCCTGTATGTGGCTTTCTTTCACCTTATTTAGTTGCAACAGCAAATATCTCTGAGTAGGTAGGTATGTCTAACTGTTTTACTTTTGCTTAACTTTGTATACTGCAACTGTGGCTTTTATATGGAGAATGACAAGAAGTTATACTGTGGCAATGAGATATTTCTAACTAACATGATGTATAACATAATAACATAAGCTGTAGAGGAATACAGGCCTGGTATGATAGCAGAGTCCCCTGAGAGTGGGCTCACAGGACATTGTAGAGGAGGCATAGAATGATAAAAAAAAGGGGCACATCCACTTAAAAAAGGAGCCCACTGGAGAATTTGGGGATATAAAGAGCTCTCTAGCAGTCAGCTACAGCAGTGAAAACTTGGGAACTGGACAAAGGTAGTTAGGGATTACACAAAGAACAAGTATGTATATACATAAGCAGCATCACATATATACAATTGGATGTGAAATGGAGCTGTAGACAAACAAAAAAAAAAGAGCAAGGTGTAAAGGCATTTTAAAAAGCACATAAAATAGTCCCATATTAAATCTTTGCTATTCTTAGCAAAGAACTTGTTGTGAATACACCAATGACCAGCTACAACCCCAACATCCATTCCTTAACGAAGGCTGGCACTGTCGACCCTAGGTCCCAGAGGGACAATGGGAGGATAAGAACAACAAAAAAAGGACAGACAGGAAGAGTATGTGTACAAAAACATGAACCACATTATTATTTCAGACCTTTTTTTTTTAAAAGTAGTAGTAGTAGTAGCAGCATTCCTTCTTTTTTTCCTGTTCTGTAATAATTAGCTCTCATCTAATAGTTCTTCACTTAGACTGTTAAGTTTTCCACCATACTTAGTAAGATGTGGGGGTTGTTGTTGGTTTCTTTTTCCAGAATCAAACTCTGCATTAGTAATTGCAGCAGCGAATGCATCTTCTGGAAATTTGGGCTTAACAATCTCTCCAGCATCCCAGACAGTATCTGGCACAGTCAGAAATAGCATAAAGATATCCTGTCTCCCAGCCTGGCACATTAACTACAGGACCATTCTTCCTGCCTTTGCTTTATTTATTAGATTGAAATAATTATTATGCATACTGAGCTCTTTGAAAGTACATTGCTATAAATACTAGAAAAGTGAGCACATTGTAATTTGAAAAATACGAACTCCTTCTTTTTGGATACATCATTCAAAACATGGCGCCATTACGACAGACCCCAGGGAATAATACTGCCATGAGTCATGGTCTGATAATACACAGTTTAGTGCACATCAGCGCTATGACAAAGACAGGCCTTGCATAGCAAAATGACAAAGGTGAGTCCTGCACAGAATAATGTTTCTTTTCTCAAAGCTCAGGGCTAACCTGCAGCTTGTCAGCTGGTTACTTATGAACATAAGCTTTCAGAAACATAACCAATGTGAGTTTACTTCTGGACTGCACATTTAATTTTCCTGTGGGCCCCACTATTATGCCTGCTGAGAAGGACTCATGTTTTCTCAGTTACTGGTATTATGCTGCACACTTGCTTTCCTTGGACACTTTTGCAGTCCAGTTTCTCCCCTCAGCTTCCTGTGAGACTGCAGTGTACGATTATATTAACTTGTGACTTGAGATAGGTCCCCTGCTCTCAGTCTGTGCAGGGGCAAAGATGTGTTTTTTTTCTTGCATGCCATTAAGCTTTAGTGAAATGCTTGGTCACTAATGTTTGGGGAGCTGCCCTCCACAGGGATAGATCTCAGGCTTATTGAGGTTAAGTGTGGCTTGGGTAATTAAATTTCTTTGAAACACTCAAGTAGTGAAGTTTACATGAGTGAGTAGCCCTGTGGAGAAGTGAGGCAGATGGTGTGCTACCTGGAGCACTCTTGGAGAACACTGAGCATGCAGAGGTGAAAGCAAGTGCAGTGCATGTGAAGGAACAAGTGCACTTAGCTGCTACATGGGCTTGCAGGCTGACAGGGCTTACAGCTTACAGTCAGCAATACTTTCAGCATCCTGTAAACACAGTTCACCTCAGGGCTAATTTCTGGTAAAAACAGGAAACATGAAACCAGGAGTTGCCATTCTTTCTTGATCCTTTTCCTTGAGCATGCACTTTGACTTTGATCTGACAACTTGAACCCCAAGTTAACTGCACTTTAATTTGTCTATTAGCTAAGAACATGTGTAAACTGATATCCTCTCCTCCAGGAAGTTCCACACTGATGCACTAACCACAACAGAAAATTATTTGTGGAGAGAAGAAAGAGTAAGCTGATGAAGAAAATTGTGTTTATGACAATAACCATGTTGTGGGCTTAAAATGGGAAAGGCATGCAGGAACACCAGCATTCGGCATTGCACTTACTGGATGATTTCATTCTCACAAAAGCTCTTACGTGAGCCTTCCCCTAGAGTGATAAAATCCACATGAGTAAAAGCTTCTCATAGGCAAGAAATGCCTATTTGCAGCAGGCCTGTTCCAAAGCAAACAGCTCCAGGTGGGCTAGGATGCACTCAGTGTAAAATGTCACATATCTAGACTACTCTGTATTTATGAAGCACAAAGTGACTTGCCAACAAAATTTCTATTTCCAACATTTTGTGAAGTTGTATTTGGAAAGTATAAGTTTCCATATTATATGTGAGTACACAAAAGTACAGTAAGATTCAGTGGTTTAGCATTATTTATGACCTTTGAAATAACACCCAAATTCCCCGTTATGCATGCTAGCCAACTCTGTATAGTACAGTAAGTGGTTTAGGGCCATTTTTTTTTCACAGACCTTCAAGGTACTGGGGACGATTTCTTATCCAGTAGGTCTTCCAAAACTAAATATATCCACATCTCATGGTGGCTTCTGCCTCATATAAACCACCCTACCTCGAAGTTCACCTGGTAGAGAAGGTAACCCCTTAAGATGGCAATCACTGCTAGCTATGCCTGGTTAAGAGCAGCATCTGTAAAGATTGAGAGGCAGTTTTTTAGTTAATTTTTTCGCTATTCAATTAAACTTCCTCTTTTTTTTGTCCTTGGTAGGTAAATTCTTATGGTTGCAAATGTTTTGCACAGAAAAGTAACGCACTGTAAGAGTTAAGTGCTACACTGATCACCTTTGCTCTATTTCTTATCCTTAATTTGCCAGACATTTTGAGAAGGAATGGTATATTTTCTGATAACGCTGGCAGCATGCCACAATGATGAAAGATGCCCTTGTAACTGGAACAAAGAAGCCCGGTTACGGGTCCTGATCCCAGCGGGGGCTTCGCTGGGATGCTTTATGCGCCTAAAATGTCTAGTAAAACACTCGTTCCAGAGAGACACCTCAAAAAACCCGCTAAACGCAGGCCCTGACTTTTACGGTACCGCACACAATGGCTCACAGTGGGCGCACGGAGGCTCCCCGGGAGGGCACCCCCGGCCCCGGCGGAGAGCGGAGCGCGGCCAGGGCTGCGCGCCTCGCCCGCCCCCGCAGCCCGGGCGCGGCGGTGCCGGCGGCCGCAGCGCGGCGTCTGCGTGCCGGGAGGCCCATGGCCAGCCCGCCCCAGCCGGCCGCGCCATGCCGAACAGGGCCGGCCTGGACACCGCGCTGAAGATGTCCCTGCGGCGGAAATCCTCCAAGATACACTCCTCGGCCGGTGAGAAAAGGGCGAGGCGAGGCGGGCGGCATCGGCGCGGAGGCGCTGCGGCGGAGGGAGGAACGAAGGAGTGCCTGGGAAAGGAGAGCAGCCGGCGCCTCTATAGCGCGGCCGCCTGGCCCCGCCGCCGCCCCCTCCTTCGCCAGGGCGTTTGGGAATCCCGCAGTGCCGCCCCCGCCCTCGGGGTCTGCGATAGGGATGGAGGTGCTGTGGGCCGCGGGGCTCGCAGGGCAGCGCTGCCAACACAGTGTCCGCGCCCCAAGGGCACCGCGCATCCGGCCCCCGCCTCCAGACCGTGGGACTGCACCTCCAGGGACACCCCAGCCACTGCACCACCTTCTGTGTCTGTCTGTCTATCTATCTATCTATCTATCTATCTATCTATCTATCTATCTATCTATCTATCTATCTATCTATCTATCTATCTATCTATCTATCTGTATCTATCCTATCGGGACCTCCCAGAGCGTCCAAGCACCAACACCCCACAGGGTAACAGCCCGGAGAGGGCAAGGTGCTCCCCTTCTTTTTCTTGGTTCTAATAATTTTTGACGGGGAAATTTCTCGGTGGGCATCTGGTAGGAGGGCAGTACGGCTGCTGGAGGGGAGGCACGGGTGCCTTGCAACCAACCAGGCTGGTCAGGGGCCTCTGTCCTGTGGTCTGGAGTGCGGAGAGCATCAGGCACTGCAGTGACCCTGCAGAGGTAAATTATAAGGTTTCTTAAAAGGGCCATGTAGGAAAATGTTTTCCAACTAGCTTGCAGGAAAACAGACAGAAATGGAATACTCTGAAGAGTATTCTTCTCCCACAGGACTTTGACTGATTTCGGTAGGACCAAGATGCACTCAGAATTTGGTTGTGGTATGTTGTACTTAGGGATAGATGAAGCATTGGTGACATTGTCGATGACTTACAGACATCAGTTCCTTTGCAAAGTATTTAGGTTCCTAATACAGTGTCTGTGGTGAGTAAGGGTGCAGTATAATGCTGCTTTAGCACTTTTTGTCTCAATAAGGAATGTGCTTTTGAAGCACATTTTCTGATCATCTCTACTTTAGGTTAAATCTCAGAGCACCTTGGAGAGCATTTGATGGAGTGTTTTTGGCTGATGCTGTACTTGAAGATATCCTCCAGCCACTCGTGGCTGTTCAGCTTATGGAACTAGGCTAGATAGAACTAGCTTGAAGGAGAAGCCACCTTCCCTTTGGCTCTTCTGCACAACCTGGATCCTCTGGTAATATTTACCCATTTGGCCTCACTGCTTGGTAATAAGGACAGAACTTCAGGTACTTCTGCATAACTGCTGAAATAAGCAGGATGCTAAGCACAGAGGTGTGTAAGGCCAGCTTATAGGAAATGGTAAGGTTTCAGAATAGGATTTTTCACATTACCAGCTTTACTTAGCTTCAGCCTAAGCCATTCAGACGAAACAGTTGCAGTTAAGCAGATTCCACTTTCCAGTGTTTGGGGTTGTGTTCACTTCTTCAGTCCAATTTGAAACCTTGTCCTGTGACAAGAAGGCTCCTTACCCAGAGTTGCAGTTTGGCGGATCTGTTTGAGACCTAACATTTGGAATCCAAACCTAGATGACATTCAGATACTGGATGCTTGGCACTTGGAGAATGTTAACTTTAATGTGGGATATGTAAGAGTTGAGGCTTTAGCCAGACAGTTCCTAAATATCTCCAATGAGGGAGGATCCACAACTTCTCTGGGCAATTTGTTCCAGTGCTCGGTCACCCGCCACCCACAATCATACTTGTGGATCTAGGTGCGTAAGTTGTGCCTCAGTCATGTTCTAGGTTTCTTGAGGCTCCCCAGTCTTCTAGCTGGGATTTATCTGTACACAGCTTCAGACTTTCATATGTTCCCTTCACGTAAGTAGAATCCAAATTAGGTGATACTTTGAAGAAAGATGGGGCTGCTGGTTAGCATTAAGATCACTGCTTCCTAGCTGTTGAACAACATATTTCCAATCTGGAATACTTTTAAGGATGACGAGTAATATTTAGTATAGGTCTATATAATGCCTATAAAATTATACAATAAAGATTTGTGTAACTTACTACATAAAATTATTAAAAGATATGATTGTAGTTGGTTTAGGACACTGAGCCAACTTTGGTGGCTTAGGACAACCTCTCTATGCCATCCAGAGAGAAAGTCCTTTTCCATTCCTCTGTATTCCCATTGCCTTGTTTGTGTCAACGTTAGACATCAGATGGTTACATGGTCACCTGGATCAGTGGTGACTCACTACCAGCAGGGAACAAAAAGGCAGGAACTCTGTTTTTCACAGCATGCTGTGGCTTGGTGTGCAGACCCGCTGCCTGCGTGGGCCAAACAGGTTCACATGAGGGGCTCTGGGCTGTGTGAACCCAAATGTAAAAGCACACATTTGGAGACTGAGCCCCTGTCTGCTAAAAAGCAGGACAGATGTTGTTGTGTGGTGGAATTGCAAAGACCTTTCTGAGCTGAATGATTTGGAGAAGGAACTGGTCACCCTTTTATCATCCTTAGGTAGGATCAGGTAACCCTGTCTCTACCCACTGGGATTTTCTTGGCACCTACGTATCAGAATGTTCTACCTTCTTTCCTTTTTAGAAGATAAGATCTCTCTTGCTTTAAAGACTTTTAGTTTATTTGATAGGTCTGTTTACTTTTGAGGGAGTTTTGGTAGTCTTAAAGTATTAGGTTTTAGTTTGAGTCACTGAGATTTATTTTCATACTGTGTGAAGTATTTTAGTAGCTTATAGACATTCTTATTTAGTCAAGAAGAATACTACCTCTGTGCCTAATGATGTCTTTTCATCTCAGATTTTCTACCCTCATACGGTATAAAATGTAAGTAGTATATTTGGTAGTGTTTTAAACCTGCTTAACACTGGTATGAAGCACTTCCCAGAAAACAGCTGAAGTGGAAAGGAGAATTTAGAGATTGAAAGTCACCTTCTGCCAGTCAAATGACCAGCCCTCTTCTTTTTATACATTTACTCATTAATCGATTTTTCTTCTTTGTACAACTAAACCTTTTTATTGCTGTAATGTTGTACCAGCTGAGCTAAATTGATTTGATTTAAATTATTCTCAAAGAAGTCTCCAGCTCCTTAGTGTTGGAACCACAGCCATCAAAGACTAACTTGTTCTTCTCCTTCCTGCCTCCTTAAAATCACTAAAAATAAGCAACTGTCAATAAGACACTGGATGAATATACAATGGCATTCTTATTTTTAGGGAAAAAAAATCGAATTCCGACTTTATAATGGATTAAAAGTACAAATGATCTTGATGTCATTTACTGTGGTCTTTTTCATCTGCTCAGTGATACACATCAGCAAGAAGAAGTATTTTTAATGTAAAGGCAGTAACAGAATCTTCTCCAGGACATGAAGAGCTGAAATATAAATTGTTCCATGGTATGAAACAATACTCCTTTTATACATTTTCCATCGACATTTCCTGTGAAATACTTCCTTACAGTTTATGCTGTGGTTTTGACCTTAAGAACAGTGACTGTCTCTTTGAGTCTTAATCCCTTCTTTCTAAAGGATCCATCTCTTGTCAGAAGAATGTCTATGAAAGAACTTCTTTGGGCTGTTTTTGTGCTGTGATATCATTACCATGATAGCAACTGCTGAGAAGTGTCACACAGGGCAGTTATAATGCCACACAGACACTCATACTTCGCTCAGAGCTTTTATCTTCGAATGAAGATAGTTAAGCATTGGAACAGGCTCCTCAAAGAAGTGGTTAGGTCACCATCCCTGAAAGTGTTCAAAAAACAAGTAGACGTGGCACTTTGCAGTATGGTTTAGTGGGCATGGTAATATTCAATCAAAGGTTGGACTTGATGATCTTGGAGGTCTTTTCCAACCCTAATGATTCAATAATTCTTTGATTCTATCTGTAGCCCTTTACAGGTCAGACATAATTCCTATAGATATATGTAAAATACACAGGAGCTATAGATGAAATACTTAATCTGCTTTGCATGATTTACATATGGCTGTTGCTGCTTCAAATAAGATGTAATTTGGTATTGTGGAGGATAGATTTAGATGGTGGAAGAAGCACAGAGAAGGCTACAAACTTTCACCTTGAAGCTCACTCAAGTCACCTCTACTCATGGGATATCTGCATCCTATTTTGCAGGAGGATCAGCAGTTGTCCTGAGCGCATTTTTAAGCAAACAACACCTGTGAAAGTGGTTCAGCGAAGTACTAAGTTAACAATTTCAAAAAATCCTAACATTTAAATTTTTGGCTAAGAACAAAAGCCCTATTCTGCTCTGAGAAACGTACCTGGCAGGAGTAGTGACAGTGGACACTAAATAGAGGGGTGTACCTCCTCAGCAAATGCTTTACCTGCCCATGAACATACCCAAGAATTACGGAAACATCTAGCAACACCATTGCAGCCATAGCAGTGGCACACAGACCTTCTGCCCTGAGAATGTGATGAGAAATTTTCCAGGTGAAGACAAAACTTCTAGTAGTCTAGTGGTAGAAGTTACTGCTAAATAGACTACTTTAATACATATTCATTCACACACTCGAACTGCGTGGTGGTAATTTTGTATAAGTGTTACGGAGCTCCCATTTCTTTTCATCCATGTTTAACTGGCATGCAGCAGTATAATGTGAAGCTTATTCAATCACATCAAAGGCCCAGTCCTGTTTACATAAACACCAGTGTCAATTATCCCTTTTGACAAAGAGCTAACCACAATAAACCCCATGTTTTGCGTTACTACATTTCTGTAGTAGCACAAAGGGGAGTCTTCTCAAGCAGTGTGAGATCTTGCTCAGCTGTAAAGTGAGGTGGTGACAGTGATGGGGCTAACTGGAGGCCAGCCTGAACTTCTGCTGTCTTGGGTAACTCACTTAAAAGGCTTGTTTGGCTGTGATGAGAGTTAGTTTGCATTAGGATAGGAGGGAATTTAAAATGCCTCTGCTTACAACAGTGAATTAGAAAACTATGACATATGCACAGTTACTGTGGAGTAATTTCATAAATAAACAAGGTCCTAAGTATTGTGGCAGAAGAAACATTTTTTTTGCCTTACTGTAATGGGGAAGGTGGGATCATGAATAAATCCATTAAAGATCAAACAACTCAGATGATGTGGAATACAGTAATTTAGGAGTTTGTTGTGGAGATAAGAGATTCAACTAATCTTCAGTTCCTAAGTTCCTAAGTTCCTACAATTAAATTAAATGAACGTATTTAATAAAAATAAAAACTACACTTCACTGTATAGCTCTTATGTTATGCTCTCAAACTGAGCACTTTCCAATTAGTTAGCAATACAGAAGGCATTTTTATTGTAGTGAAGCCTTGCTATAAACAACTGTGTCATCCATTTCTGCTCTTCTGAGAGGTTGTCAAGTGACGCTCTGTAGACTTGCTACAGGGTGATATTCTTAGTTGGTTCATTTCCCTTTGACCATTCTTCTCTGAGCTATCAAGTACACCCTTTAAATAATCTTTGAATCTGAGAGAGCTGATTTTGCTACTTGTGAAGCAATATACTAAGCACCCATGCTACCTTTATTACTATAACAGATAAATGTTTCATATTTATATTTCTGTGCCATGTTGTCGCACATTTTAATTGTCTGTAGTAGTAGAAATATCAGAAAATCTGTTACAGACAGTATCTGTAGAGCCTTATTGCCAACATGTTCTTTTAAGGGATAGTTAATCACGAAGTCTTTCTTGTACATATAGCTGGAAGAGCAGAACAATATATTAGACTTTGAAAAGGCAGTTGAATATCTCTGCAGCAACAGCTTCCAGCTTCTGGGACAGCCCTTAAGTGTGGCTTGCCTTGTTATCAACACAAATATTATCCTTTCCATCTCCTATCTTTTCTAGCTAAGCTTTTTTGGAGCAGTTGCAGGTATGTAAGACATAACATCTGAGAGCTCTGGATAACATATTCTCAGCAGGTTTATTCAAACGATAACTAGGGAAAGATCATTGGAGGGAAAAGATTGAGGAGTTAAAGATTGAGGGGGAAAAAAAGGTTAAATTGTATAAAGTTTATTTGGATTTTTTTAGTGCAAAATAAAATAATGAGTTATCAGTATTAAAAATGTCTTATTCAAAGTTATTCCAATACTTCTTAGGAAAGCTCTCAGATTTTTGATTAGCATTATTGCCACCTTTTCATAATGAATCCTGCCTACTAGAAAAGTTCCTGGCAGTTTTTTTATAGCCCCATGAGTGGATAGATGCCTGCCTGTTTGGAAGGCCTGGCTCTCAGGCCACTATTTGAGCCCCATGTGTTGCCATGGCAGTAACTCCTGATTCTGGACATTTTTAATATATGATTACTGAAAGCTAGAATGGAGTGAGCACACCTGAGATCAGAAGATGCAGAATTTTGTATTTCAAGCCAAGGCACAATAAGGCAAAGTTGACATGATACAAAATTTTATTGAGTGACCCAATCAAACTATCTACTTGCACTCATCAGAGAAGTGACATAATCCCTGTAGTTAGAATACCACATCCATGTATATGACATTAGAGGAGGTTTCCCTTACAGCTAAAGGTGTAGTTATCCTTGCAGTAAAGCACTAAACCCAGTTTAAATTAAAAAGAACGTGAAGTGTCAGTACATTAGTCTCAATACTCTCACACTGTGATGAAGAACCACAAGACATACAGTGAATTTTTTACTGTATTTCCACTGCTATTCAGCCTTACATAGGATATTTTTGTTATTTTTAGGGTTATTAGCAATCCAAATTAGCAATTTGGAAATTGTTGCACTGCGGCATCGGTGCAAAGAGCAGATGAATGAGAACTTGTCTCCCACTTGACTAAAATGGTAAGAGCCATAACTGTGTCAGACGTTTCATTTATAATAGATCCAACAAAGTGTTTCGATTTTTTTTAGCCAAGGGTTTCATCTGATGATCCTACCATCTTTCAGAGTATTGTAAATCAGGATTTACACAACTGAACTTAGTGTATACATTTTATAAAGGACAGAAGGCAGCCTTACATCTTGTTTAACATTGACTGCATGGTCTTGATTTTTAATTCCTAATCTCTTGAATGCAAAGACAAAACCCATTTATTTGATTTCAATAAATAAGCAGGTAGTCAAGAAGAGTGAAAGCAAAAGTGTTTATCTCCTTACAACAATATTACCCTGGTTCCTTTGCTACTATGAACAGAAGGAGGGCTCAGGTGTTATCTCCTGTTGACCCAGCTGTTCTGTCTTTTCGTACAAAACACAATAAAAGCAATATAAAATCCTGTGTGTGTGACATCTGGGAACATTCAACCCAATGCTTATACAAAGAAACAAATACCCCATACATTTCTGTGCCTTTAAGTACTCTAAGCAAACATCACCTTAACTTAATAGATGCAGTTTATTTGTAAATCAGAGACATGAGATACTAAAAAAAATGTGGAAAGTCAACCTCAATCATGATAACTCTGAAAGAGATACAGAGGCTACATCTGGATTTTTCCTATCAGTTATATAGCTGGGAATCAGGACTTAACCTGGAAGCTTTAATCTGAAATCCAGTTGATATTTACTCAACATTTCTGCATCACTGGGAAGGCTCAGCATAGTTACTGCTTCAGTGGTCCTGTGGCTACTGAACTGAAATACATTGACATCAATCCTGGTGCCTTGTTTTGAAGAGGGATGGAAAGATAGGAATTAAAGTATGCAGGTGCTCCCCAGGATAGTGAGGGGACTACTCCTGTTTTACAGATTAACAGTCAAATCTTTTTCCTAGGGTTTCACTAATCCAAGTCTGAATCTGGAAGCCATCCTTGTGCCATGTATCTGCCTGGTCATAGGAGGAAAAAGGAGCTTTCCTGAAAGCTTAGCAGACAGACAGGAGGAGGGGGTGCTAGCCTTTTCCCTCCAAACCCTTCCCCCAACCAAACTAATCCTAATCTTGCACTATCTGAAGAGCAAGGACTACTCACTCTTCACTCCTTAACTAAAATCTTGACATTTGCTGAAGTTTTCCTCTGATCTTCAGTAAGCAAAAATGTTTGTACCTTCTGTTTTTGATGAAAGTAATTTTATTTGCCAATCTGAAATTTGCCTATTTGGTCTTTAAAAATTTTTAAAACCCTACAGGTATCCATTAAGGTAACAAAAGAGGTTGATCAGTCTTCAGAAGGAGAAAGGAGTGGTTAAAAGGATCTGAAATATCTGAGTAGAAATAGTTGATTTCTTAAAAAAAAAAAAAATATTTTGGGGGTTCAGGTCACAAATTAAGACACTTCAGGAAAGTGCAATTCTTAGTAAATTTATTAACATGCAAATGTGCAAAGGAATAATTATTTTAGAGTTATTTTAGATATGTTCCATTTTGTGAAATTGTAGTTGGACATTGTCCTGGTTTTAGCTGGGATAGAGCAGGGAGCGTCTGCATGGTGCTTAGTTGCTGGCTGGGGTTAAATTATAGTAGACATAATTTCAGGTCTTTATAGATAGTGTTGAGTCCCTATAATAGGAAGACTTAAAAATATATTTTCTGGAGAAGGTGAGGGGAATATAATCTTATGACATACCATATAGATTCACATTATTGAAGGGGCCACTATTGTTGATGTTTTGATTGAGATAAGGTCTTTAGGTCAGAATATGTTATTTCAGTTTGGCCAATACTTCTGAGCTTATTGTGAGCTTCACAATGTTTTGTTATTTTACTTACCAGCTGCTAAACGGAAGCTGCTGTCAGCTTAAGTATCATCTAAACAATTAAATTTCTGTACATACAGAGAGAGAAAAAATATTTTAGCTAGAGAATAATGCTAGCGTAAGATCAAACCTTCACAGACATTTAGTCTGCAAAGTAAAAAGCATATTTCTAAATACCAGAAAACTGCTCAGAATAGCTTTCCAGAAGGAATGTTTGGAAAGAAATCTAGCTTGATCTCATAACTGAATGAGATTGGTATACATAAAGGAGTATAAAATAAAAATAATAAAAATCTGGAATAGGTGGATCCGAAATTTTAAACAGGTTTCTAGGTCTGTGTTTTTAAACACCATATAGAACAAGGACCTTCATGGGCAGAAAACAGACTGTACACACTGATCTTTCCAGGAGCAGGTTGTAAAACAACACTAGCACTTAATACATGATTTTGATTCAACAATAATAGCCATCAAATGCAGCAAATTCCAGTACTTTGTTTTTACCATGCTAGGATTGGAATGAGCTGTGATATCTGCTGTCATTTGAGTTTCAGATTAATTTCTTACTCAGACATGACCAGTAATTGCTTTGGAAAATAGCAAAAAGTGCATAAAGGCAGTAACAAAAACTTTAAAATAATGGAAGAGCATGGTGGCAGTGGGGGAAGAAGGGAATTGGTATCCCTAAATATCTGGCTAACAGGAACAAAATAAATCCGTTTCTTTGGAAGACAATATGAAGTTACAACAAACAGCACAACCATGACTGTCTGAGGAACTAGTCTGAAGTGATAAAAGAAAATTAGTATGTCCCTACAAGCCATCCATAAGTAGACCATCTCCACCTTTTGATTTCTTTAATGTGACCGTGTTCATAAAGAGATCAATTCACAGAAATATAGAATAGTTTGACTTAGAAGGAACCTTTTAAAACTCATCTAGTCCAACCTCCCTGCAATAAACAGCGACAGCTTTCACTGGATCAGGTTGTTCAGACCCCCGTCCAACCTGACCTTGATTGTTGCCAAGGGTGGGATATCTACCATCCCTCTGGGCAATTGTTCCAGTGTTTCACCTCCTTCATTGTATAAAATTACATCTAATCTAAATCCTCTAAACCCTCCTTCAGTTTAAAACCTTGTCCTATCACAACAAGCATTGCTAAATATTTGTCCCCATCTTTTCTGTACGCACTCTTCAAACATGAACCTTCTCCAGGCTGAACAATACCAATTCTCTCAGCCTTTTCTCATATGAGAGGTGCTCCATCCCTCTGATCATCTTTGTGGCCCTCTTCTGGACTTGCTACAGCAGGTCTACATCCTTTCTGTGCTGAGGACCTATGAGATCCTGGATTTGAATCTCACTTCATAAATCATTTGGGTCAGAACAAACCAGCTGATGTGTGTGTGTGTGTGTTTCTGTGTCAGACCTGGAAGCCTGCAGCCACATGGTTAGGCCTGAAGCACATGGCAGCCTGGCTGCTATGACCAGGCTGCCCACAGAACACATTGTCTGCAGCCAGGATGGCCGAGTCCATAGAGAAGCACATGGCTGGAGAACCATGTGGCTGCCTATCAATCAGCCTGGCAGCCCACTCCCCACCACACTCCCTGGAGCTCCTGACTGGCTACAGCATCTCTCACTCTGGCTTAGAGGGCATCGAGTGGTCAGTGGACCAGATGTCCCACCTCAAGGGTGTGGCCATGGCAGCCAAGCCATATATGTAAGCAACTGTACAAACCTTCTGTTTAAGGTTTGTTGGGGAAGTTTAGTCTGTTGTCTGGAGGCCTAACAACATGGGCCTCTTGGAGGTGACTATTTTTCTCTCCTCTCCTTTGTCATTTTGTTCTTCTTCACAATTTTAAGTTTCTTCTTCTACTCTTTTCCTTGTGGGTAACTTAAGGCCAAAGCAAGTTGTATTCTGCTAAGCTGCGTTTACTGATTGCTTTGGA
This sequence comes from Neodrepanis coruscans, assembly GCA_013400695.1. Classification (NCBI taxonomy): domain Eukaryota; kingdom Metazoa; phylum Chordata; class Aves; order Passeriformes; family Philepittidae; genus Neodrepanis; species Neodrepanis coruscans. The sequence goes on along the minus strand of VYZS01007577.1, from coordinate 11,614 downwards.
TTGCTGAGGATTTTGATTTTTGGGGACTGTCTTTGTTTGTTAATGCTTTTACCTTGGTTGTATGTTACCCCTGAAACTTTTGCCATAACACTTACTTTTTTACTAAATTAAAAGTAGTTATTTTAGAAGAAGTGTGGTACTGTTTTCTCCAGATGTGAGTTTGTAGATGACAGTGAACCAAAAGGCTTTTAGTTAAATGAAATCCTTTGGAATCCTTATATAAGCTTAACTAGGAATATTACTTTTATTTTACTTTAAAACTGGGTTGTTACAGGACCCTAGAGCTGGGTACAGTACTTGAGGTGGGGTCTCACCAGAGCAGAGTAGGAGGGTAGAATCCTCTCCCTTGACCTGCTAGCCACGCCGCTTTTGATGCAGCCCAGTATACAATTGGCTTTCTGGGCTGCAAGTGCACATTGCTGGCTCATGTTCAGCTTTTCATCCACCTGCACCCCTAAGTCCTTCTCTACAGTACTGCTCTCGATCTGTTCATCCTCCAGCCTATACTGATACTGGGTGTTGCCCTGACCTGGGTGCAGCACCTTGGGCTCGGCTTTGTTGAATCTCATGAGTTTCCCATGGGCACACTTCTTAAGCTTTTCCATATTCCTCCGTATGGCATCCCATCCTTCCGGCACGTCAGCCACATCATGAAGCTTGAGAGAGATATAAACCCTGAGAGTGTCCTGCTTCCTGGACTATATTTTCTGGCATCCTGCATTCTGGACAGTTTGGGGTTTTTTTGGTTCTGGAATACAGAAAGCCTTTGGATACAGCTGATGACCAAACCACAAGGGAGTTTTATACATTACCTATTCAAGAGGTAAGATGGCACATGTCTTCCAGCATTCCTAATGGCAATTTATAAAGAGCGTCCTATATAATGTATGTATGCTGTATGCTGTTACTAAATTGCCCAGTAACAGATATACCTTACCCTAGTGCATTCCAGGTAGCCCTTCTATGATGGATCTCTGTTAGTTGGGCCTCTGAATGCAGCATCTTCCATACACAAGCATCATCCCATTACCATTCCATGTCTTCTGACATGAGTATCTCACAGGTGTGCAAAATCCAAGATCCTAGAACAGACTCAAGAAGATCTCTTTAGTTGCTGGATCTTCACTGAAAACAAGCTGATGGAGAAGGTTGTGTCTCACAGTAGACACATCTGCTATTTAAATTGCTGTCCACTTCTATCAATGACTCCATACTCTATCTCCCTTAAAGCGTGCTTAGCCACGTTGGTTATGGTAAGATTTCAAGGATGCAAAGGACCATATATGGCACGGCATGGAAGAGAGCAGTAAGTGTTCTCAACCTGTAGTGCAGAGAGACAGTCCTAAACTTTCAGCATTAAGACTGGGCTCTAAAGAAGAAGATTCTGCGGTTTTCAACACTGGATGGTTTTGTTGAAGTTTTGGCCTGCCAGCTGATTACTGAAACCTTTTTATTTGAGGGCTTTGTGCCAAAACCCCAAAGAGAAAAATGGAATTAAAATAGCTGCAATAATAAGTCTTGTATGATTTTGTTGAGATGGTGCAATTTTGTGTTAGTGCTAAATAGCATGGGATTTAAATAATTTAGTACTCCTTTCGGTCCTTTTTGCTTTATCAGACAGCCAGAGTCCTGGGGTGTGTGTACTTGCCATTCCTGCTAGGATTGCAGTTGTCTACAGAGACATTAAACTCTTCTGTTAGCATCATCATCTGTGTAGAGAAATCCTCACAACCAAAGGCAAGAGTTAATACTCTTCCCACCAGAAATGACCCTCAGGTGTTTTTTTTAAATTAAAGTCCCTTGTAAGATACCCAGCACTTTACATGCAAACATCTTGCTGAATGTCTGCATCGCTGTTACAGGCTGCAAATCAAATGAGAACAGTTTTGCCTACTCATGAGATGGTAGGATTTATATTTCTTTGTCCCAGTTCATGTCTAGTCAGGGCAGATGGTACTATTGGAGCATACACCATCATTAATTTGGGCCTCAGCAACTGTAAACAACCATATTTTTTATTTCCATCAGATTTAGTACATGAGCTAGCATTCAGTAATAAAATATTAGTATCCTAAGGAGAAGCCACAAAATTTACTGAGGGTAGAGAAGACAGCAGTGATGTAGTAGCTTCTGTTTTTGTGGGGAGCTGAAGCTGTTTCACTTCAGTTGCAAGTATTTTGTCATCAATGTTTCAAGAGAGGGAATAATGTCAGTTAACTACTTCAATGGGCAGTATTAAGATTACAGGCAGCAGCACAGTATTGGTATAGTGCTGGGAAACAGAAGGTGGTATACAAATATATTTCTTTAGGCAGGGAAGTTTACAGCCAATAGAACTATATTTTTTCATAGTTGCCATCTGGCTTTGGTGGTGTCAGACCTCATGAAATTAAGTCCACAGGGATATTCTGGAAAAAAACAAACAGAACACGACCTTTTATTTAATCCTCTATTTCTTATAAAGATTTATTTTCACAAGGGACTTCTATAAGCTATATTTCTGTAGGTTTTGGCATTATTTTTATAGTTTAAATTGTTTATTAACAATTATTGTTGGTGATTCTACACCAACATAAAAAATTCTAATAAGAAAATTGAGATATTGGTTTTGAGAAGAACGATTAACAACCTGAAGAAGGGGGAAGGGAAGTCTACATTAAGAAGATTGGCAGTGCTTCAGCTAGAAGACTATGCTGTGACTGAGGNAATTTCAGACAGATAAGTTTGTTTGAAAGGAGGGAGGGTTGCATGTGTTTAAAAAAGTTATTTTTAATGCCTTCAACTCTAATGCTCTGAGGTAGATAATGACTATCCTTTTTCTTCAGTTTTCTATGTGGAAAAGGGGAAAAGCCTGTTTTCCTGATAGGAAGATTTGCACATCAGTAATGTAAAGATCTAGTAGAAAGTGAAGTCTATGTTTGCTTTTATTGTAATGGTTTTGTTCTTTTATCTGTGATTAGATATCGCTTGGTAAAAGTATAACTAAAAATTAAATCTGAAGAGCAAACAATTATAAATCTGTCATAATAATTCCTTCCTGTAATCTTGTCATGTGCACTTGAACTGTGTGATGTGAGCGCTACAGTGGTGCTCTTAACAACTACATAGTCGGAGTTATGTTAAAAATGAAAGGTATGCTTAATGTGCAAGACTTATCTGTGGTAAGGAACTGTAGTTTTAAAAATCAGCTCAGTATTAAGATAATAACTGAATGGAAGGGATTTCTTTCTATTAAGTACTACTAGTATTCACAGCAAAATAGAACAGCCGTGTGAGAATACTGTGGTATTTCTGTATTTGAAACAACCTCTATACATGGCATAACAAACTAATGCTGGGGACTTCTGCTC
>VYZS01007576.1:2458-14574 GCA_013400695.1 Neodrepanis coruscans | reverse complement strand
GCCAAAATTGACTTTGGGCAAGGCACAGACATGTACATTTTAGTTGCCAAAATAATCGATGGCTGCTTTGGACTGAAACTTTCAGTAGATCTGTTTCCGTAACTGAAAATGCAAATAGCCAAATTTAAGATCACAAAAGCATTATGGTCATTAAAATCCATTGATGCTATATAACTGCTCTATGTGTTATTTTAATGGGAATGACTTGAGAGTGTATCATGCTTATTCTGTAAGTGACTGATAGTTGCATCCATCACAAGTGATCAATACCACGTCAAATCTGACCCATGGCAGTGAGTGACTTTCACTACTTATATATAAAGATTATATTTGTTTCCCCCAGTGCAATGTTTTTCCTCACACTCAGTATTTTAAGCTCCTCTCCCACTGTCTGGCTTCTTGGTAGAAGGCTTTGGAGATTACCTGAGTGAACTTGCCCATCTATTTGCTGACCATTTGAAATACTGAATATGTTCCAGTTATTTATCTGTTCTTCTCACTGAGGCTCATATATGAACAGTAAATTTGCTGAGAGTGCACAATGACATACTCTGAAACTTTATGTTTGCTTATTATAGAACATCCATTAAAATGTATTGGGGTATTGCAGGAGTTGAAGGTGGATTGCTGCATTTGGTCTATTCAAAGGGGATCTAAGGTGCAGAGTGGTAGGGAATCAAACCTTTTAGTGCCCAACCTTTTAGAGTATGAGTGATAATGATAGATTTTAATTAGCAGCAGCATCTTGGTTTGTGGTAGCATTCACTTCCATAGTTTATTGTCTCAGTGCAGTTCATGGTAGCAAAGTGGCTATGAAAAATGAGGAGCAAGGGTTAATTTCTGGCTGCCTTTAAGCTGATGGCAGAACTCCTGAAGACTTCAAAGAGTGAAGATCTCACCTCAGGTTTCGACTGGTATAAGTTGACATACCTCCATGTACTTCAATAAAATCAATGAAGACCTGATGATTTATTGCAAGTGAGAATCCAGCCCTAAAGCTATTAAGGACTGTAATTTATAATGCTATAATTATGGAACCATAATTCCATCAAGGTTTTCTGGCGATATCATGGACCAGAGTTAAGTGAATTGTGCAAATAAATTTAATGGTCTTGTAGTGCAGTGGAAATACCTCTTTCTCTCTAGATAGGACTCTTAGCACAAAGATATTAAAATATATTCTATCCACTCACACCAATAATTGGAAAAGAAATATTAGCTGCAGTCTTGAGACTTCCAGGGCATTGAATCAAAACATGCATTTTGCATCAACCACTCCAAAATTGTGGATGGTTCCCTGCACTGCCATGATAACTCAAGGCACAAAATCTCCTCTTGAATCTGATTTTTACATTATCTATCGTTATCAATCAGCTTTGACATTAGAGGTCACATTTCAATGCTGGATGCATCCAGCTAGCACATGGGTGTTCAGACTTGTGTAACACACCAAGGCCTTAAGTTACACCAAGGGAGTTCTAGATTAGACATTAGGAAAAAGATTGGGTATTAGGAAAAAGATTAGATATGAGGGAAAAAAAATCACAGAAAGGGTTGTAAAGCATTGGAACAGACTGTTCAGGGAATTGGTGGAGTCACCATTCCTGGAAGTGTTCAAAAAACGTGTGGATATGGCACATAAGGACACAACGATGAATGTGGTAGTGATAATAGGTTGATGCTTGGACTTGATGATCTTAAAGATCTTTTCCTAACTTAATGATTTTATGATACTAAAGCAAAACCTGCGTATGCATGAAAATGGGCCTGAATTGCAGGAGTCCAACACTGGGGAGGAGAGAGTGTAGGTGTTTGGGATGCAAGAGCAAATTGGTGATCCACTCTTCTACCTCTTTTCAGACATCTTTGTCCATTCTTTTTACAAATCTGTACTTGTATAATTACTCTCCCAATTAGACAAAGGCACATACAAATACTTTATTATCCTGTTTTTGCATATATGAACTGGGTATATAAAGATGTATGTGCACCAGTGGGTCTTCCTTCATTAAAAAATCTCCCTCTGCTGGTCTCTTTGCAGCCTTTTAGGTCTCTGAAGGTGCAAGGCAACCCAGATATAATTAATCTTCACTAGGAAGATGTATCTGAATCACAGCCATGAATCTCAAACAGTCTGGAGCTCAGAGGAAACACATGGATCAAGATTCAGTTTAGTCTAGGTGCAATAATTCTGGGGATATAGCTTTCTCTTAACTAGGAAATGCACACTTTTTGTGAGTCAGCCTCTTAAAATCAAGGCATACAGAGGAAGAAATAATAAAAAAGCCCCACAAACATGTAAAACTTTGAGTAATATATTTTTCCCTTCTCATTTTCTCATGTAACAGGATTTTTCAAACAACATACTCAGCTGTTGGGCATGAGATATCAGTCACAGCTCCAGGTATTTTTAACATCAAGTAGTTGAAAAGTGACTTCAGATTTAAGTCTCCCTTGTGTCACAGTAAACTTTATTTTGTTTGCATTTGCTCAATCAGAACTGTAAAGAAAATAAATGACAGATTTCCTCTGTGGAACAGTCTTGCAGAATTTAACATTGGTGAAATCATGACGATCTTTAAGGATTGAGAACTCTAGAAGAAATCAGAACTACTCCCTGAAATTCAGCAGATTTCCTGTCTACTCGACAACATTTTATATGTAATTTCCTCCTAAAATTAAAATTATTAAAAAGCCCCAAAATAGGCATTAGCAAGGCTGGAATTCCATATTAAATTGTGAAGGACTTTATGTAGGAACTGTGGCAGCTTAACTGCAACATCTGAAAGCTTCAGCTCAGGCACGTGATGGACTGGATGGCAGTAAGAGCATCTGCCCTGGAAGGTCTGTAGCAGTATCCCTCAGTGCAACCCCTGTTTCAGTTTCTGCAAATGAAACAACCTCAGCCAGGCTCTGATTCAGCAACCTGTTCACCGTGGCCTCAAATAAGTTCTCTGGAAAATCTCACTTCTGAATCTTGATGAAGTTTCTGAAAATGAGACACATGGTGAAAGTAAATTACTTATTTAAGCAGTGCTTTGCTGTGCCAGGTTTAGGCCTGGTCCTAAAATCAAAGTGCAGCTTTTCACTGACTTCAATGGGCTCCAGGGTAGGTGCTATAAAAGCATCTACCCCACACTAGGATGCATAACATGTTATTCCACCCATTGGATTTCTTGCAGGAGGCAGAAGAAAAGAGTGTAGCTTAAGGCTAAAGGCGTATGCACAAGTGAGATAAGTATCATATATGGGAATATACAGCTGCATATCTAATCCTGGCTATCTAATAAAAGTTAATCTTCAAAATCTTCTTGGTAGACTGTGGAAAGGGAGCCCAAAATTGACAATTAGCTCTGTTTTTAAAATATGCCAGGCATACATTTTAAATATCTGCACATAATTCTGGAGAAATTATTTATCACAATGCAGGGAGACCTGAGGTGAAAAACGTCTCAGAATAAATTGGACAGATGACATCAACATCAGTTCCTTTCAGGAAGAGGAACACAAGTTTTATTGAAACTTCAGATAAGGAAACGTCAGAGGCAACTAAATTCCATGCAGCCACTCAGTCACTCCCTCCACCCCTGGTGGGATAGGGAGGAGGATCAGAAAAATGTAAAACCCATATGTGAGGATAAGAACAGTTTAATAATCAAAGTGAAAAAAATAATGAAAAGAGAAATAACATTTCTTAATTTTAATATTAAATTAAAAGAGAGAAGAATAAAATCCAAGAAAGGCAACTGATGCACAATACAGTTGCTGACCACCCACTGACCAATGCCAGCCCATCCCTGAGCAGCAATCAGCCCCTCCCAGGCATCTCTGCTCAGTTTATACATTGAGCTTGATATTCTGTGGTGTGGAATATCTCTTTGGTCAGTTCAGGTCAGCTGTCCTGGCTATACTCCCTGTACAGCTTCCTGTACACCTGGTCACTGACAGAACATTGGACACTGAAAAGTCCTTGACTCAGGGTAAGCACTACTTTGCACCAACAAAGACACCAGTACAATGTCAATGTTATTCTCATACTGAACCAGCTATGAAGAAGAAAATGAACTCTATCCCAGATAAAACTAGGAGAGGAAACCTCTTCTTTTTATGAAAAACTTAACAGAACTGTGTGGGACCACAGGCTTTAGGCTCTTTTGTGAGTTTCTCTTACTCCTGTGCACATGGCTGAATATGGAACCACACACTGTACAGTGCTGCTTACTGAAATATGGTTGGTTTAATTTACTGCAATGTAATCTGTTTTATTAAACTGTGACAAGACAAATAGAGACTTAATTGAAATATATTTAGTGTTAATAAAGCTCTAAATAAGCCCAAAGAGTTAGTGTTTGGAGTAGTTTTCTAGTATAAGAAGCAACACATAATATTTGTAGGCTGGCTTTGCCTTGGCTTTCTCTTCAGGCTGTTCACAGGCCCTTTGTGTGGTGAGTACGAAGGCAGAAAATGGGCGGTGTGGAAGGAGACAGCATGACCAACAGCACATCCCCTCGTCGACATCGCTGGCGGGCAACCGAGGCACTGCTGCATCCCAGTGAGGCTGTGCTGGAAACACCTGCGGTCCCTGCCTTTGTCTCCTTCCTCCCGCGTAGGAGGGCAGGCATGCACTGAGAGCCCCACAGCCACTGGCTGCAGCAGATGCAGTGGATGTGAACTTGCTGAATAGACTCATGTTAGTAATGGCTTCAGATCAAGCAGTGATTGCTTTTCCAAGAGCAGCAGTTCCACAAAATTCTCCCACAATGTTGGCATTTTGGAATAGCTCCTTTGATCACAGAAGTCTCTACTTAACCTGAATATACTGAAGACATCAAATTTCTGCTTTAACTGATCAGTTAAATATTGCTAGGGACTTTTCCAAAGCACTAGCATTCCACACTGTTATATTTTTAGAAAAGTCCTTATCACAGTTCAGGAACTAGCATGGGTCATCTACCTCTCCCAGTAGGTAGCTTAGAAGAGGTCATAGTTTCCTATGGAGAGAAAATATCTTACAAGTACAGGTACAGGCTATTCTACACTGGTTGGCCTCAGTGCCAGAGAAAAGTCCTGGGCATGTTTAATTTCTTATCAGAGGTGCAGTTGCTGTATCCCGTGGAGCACATATATCCTCTGTAGCATATGTGGTGAGGTGTCCTGGCAGGGCCTTGCTTGCAGGTGGCATGGAGAGCACACCCACCACAGGGCTAACAGGGACTGAGGACATAATCCAGCCTCACAAGGGCTTCCCCATCACTCGCACATGATCTCCCATTCTGGAGCCTCTGGCTTGGAGTGGGACACCAAAAGAGGGCACATTTCAGTGTAAAGGCATAGACCCCCCTCTCTGCAATGGTTTCAGTCAGTGTCACTAAACAAACCTGAAAGAGGACCAGGCTCAAGGGCAGAATGAGCATATTTTCAATGAGAGAGCTAATGTGGGGCTCCATGCTGTGCTTCAGTGCAGCAGCAAGGACAAAAGGCCTGGCAGGCAAAGTCACTGCAAAGGGATGAGCAGCTCATCCCTGCACCTATGCAAAGATGGGCTTTCTGCTGGTGTAAACCTTGTGGGAGTGCTGGGGTTTAGCCAGTGCCATTTGAGCAGGAGCCAAAGGTCAAACAATATCACCCAAGCCTGTTTGCAAGCTCAGGCTGCATCACTTGTTTCAGTTTTGTTTCTGCTTTTGGAGGATTAGTGAGGATTTGTCATGGAGAGTGGTGCTAGTCTCTCTTGAACTGTCTGAATATGAACCATCTCTCTCGAACCTTTCAGGTCATTGCACAGCCCTGGCAGAGCAAGACAGAGACTTTCCCCTTGCTGAGCAATCTTCTGTGAGGAGCTGAATGCCCCTGGGTGGTGCCCACACTTGCCCTCAGCATGAGAGGAGCTAGGGATAACAAGCCACATCTGGATGCTCTGTGCTGTGTTCTGCCCTTTCCCCACCACTCCCCATCTTTTCTCCCACTTTCCTCATCCTCCCCCTGCAAGACTGTATTCCAGTGCAGTAGCTGTCTGTGAGCAAACCAATGAAAGATTTTGTTTTTAATTAGGATTTGATGCTAATTGCCTTCAATGAGGCTATTTTCACAATGCAGCTGACCAAAGCCAGAAGATGTTAAGTCTGCCTCCCTAATAAATCATTCCTCTTGCTCTCTGGGGTTGGATATGAAGAATGAATAGGCAGTGTACACAGCATCAGCCTAATCGTCTCCTAAAATATGCAGGCAACTCCCACAGCAGTCAGCAGAAAGGCACGTGTGCGTCTGAGGGGGTCTTGTGTTATTACTGATGCTCTCACACCAAAGGAGCCATTGTTGGCTCCCCCATCCCTCCCCAGCCCTGGCAGAAGAATCCGCATATCTGCCAGCCAGAAGGGTGAGCTGGAAATAGACGAAGAAAAGGGGGTATCTCTTTAAAGTCAGACAAAAGAAACCTCAGCCCTCCCCTAGCTCACCCTTAGCTCTAAAACAAAGGCTGGTCATAAATTTTCCATTTCCACTGAATGACCTGGTCTGGAGAGAGATGCCAGCTAGAGATCTCTGACACAATTAAGAAATCAAAAGGCTTCTGTGGATAAACGCTGGTTTGGCACTGCAGCTTGACAAATCCTTTCTTAATCCCTGTGAAACCTTCCAAAAAAGGCAGAGAAATGGCCAGGGAAGGTTAGCTGCTCTGAATTCATCCACCATCATCACTGCATGTAGCCCTACTCCAATGGGAGTTCCTGGTCACCCTCTCCATAACTCCAACTCCCAGAAGCCCAAATTTGTCCTCAAAATCCTGTCTGAATTTAGCCACACAGCCCACTGAGCCCTCTGCTCCTGCAAGATATTGCCTGGCCTTGCCGGGCATAGTTTGTACCAACAGAGAAGACCTGAATCCTTGTTAAATAACAAACATCAGAAAAACAGGGCAGGGAGGAACTGTCTGGTCTCTCTGTGTCGCTGCTGGTTATCATCAGTAAGAGCTTCCCTGCTCCTGGCAGATCTGTGCCCAATGCCACTGAGGCTATGCTGCTTTGAGCCGAGCTGAGTAAACACCTTCCTTTTTGGCAGCTTGTGCAGCTGATGGGTTTCTCCCTGTTTTGTGATAAACGTATTTTTCATCTCTGAGTGCATGTGATAATTAACAAAGGCCGAGGGCCAGATCCCCACCTGGTACCAGTTGGCAGAGCTCTGAGGAAGGCAGCAGAATTCTACTTGTTTAGATCAAACAAGAAGCTGACTGTGCTTCTGAAATCCCTGCAAACCCTTTGAGCCAGTGCTGTTCCAGGCTTTACTGGGGCATCCATAGGAATTGATTATTCCATGGTTCCCAAGGAGAAAGAGCACATTAGATGTTTAACAGCAAAGCTGATGTGATGCTTCACTTTGGAGCAGGAAGTGGATTAAGGCAGGAAAATCAAGAACACTTTTTTTCCCAGTATGCCCTTTTATAATGGAAAAATAAACCTTATTAAAGAGACAAAGGTTAAACACACTCACACACACACACAGACACACAGAAAAGAGAAATATTAAAAGTACCTTTATATTTTCACAATGTTGGGGTTTTGGTTTTTAATTCTCTTATTTCACAACACTGCAGAGGATCTTAAAGAGATTAATGGTCCTGCAAGGCAGAGGCTGTGCCTCTGTTTTCTTTGGAAAGTACCTTGCTGGTTGTTGGTTCTTGCTACCAGAGAGAAATAATAAAAAGCTGAAGGGATAAGACAAATACGCTCCTTCAAGAGTTTCTAATACAATGATCACGTTGAGTGAGGCTGCCAGTACGTTCCATGTCCAGATGCACTGCAGCAGAAGGGGAGAATTTAACAAGTTTTGAAAATGCCAGTTGCCTGTTGCCTAAAATGCATATGATCCCACTGCCAGCAGGTTAGGCAGCAGGGATTAAGATGTCAGAGGAGACATCATTTTGTCTAGGTTACATTAATTTCACCAAAAAAGATAATGCAAAGATAGTCCTGTTTCCTGCAAGGAAGATTCCTTCTTCCTTTACGGTTTGCTTTGAATTCTCCATGGTGGCAAAGTTACTTCTACAGAAGCCCTTTTTACTCCCTGGAATGTTTTTATAGTGACAGCAACCAGGATATAAGATGTGTGTACTTTTCCATCTACAAAAGGGAATTCTCTATGTCCTCACATCTCAGTCTATTTCCTGGTTCTCTACTGTCACGTGGGAGGTTGCGACAGTCACCATTTTGCAGTGGGAATGCAGCCTAAAGTTAGCTGAAATTATGAGTCAAAACAACTGATAGATCTTGTGAGCTGAGGGCTGGTGTCTTCAGCATCCACTTGCCTGTAAGCAGAGTGTCCGTGTAGGAGTGGTGAAGCCCAACATGTCATCATCTCCTGGTTGTGCTGCTGCATCCTGGGAAGGTATCATTGCCATATTTTTTGTGGTTGAGATCAAGTCAAACTTGTATTTCTGGCCTTCTGAAGCACCTCCATATGATCTTGCTGTTTTCTTCCAAGGTTTTCTTCCCTTATACGTCTCCCTGGTATGGTTGGTAGATATTGGGTGCAAGTTTGGACTTCGAGTCTGGTCAGTCCAGACTCCAGAGGCCTTTTTGTAACATATTTAAACATATGTCTAAATCGCTCCCTACCGAGGCAAGAATTAACCACATACTTAACCCGAAACGTGATTAGAAACCATATTTCAGTGGAAATCAAGCATATGCTTAAATTCTAGATGGATAGTTTCTTGAACTGGAGACTACATTCTTTTTTGTGTGATCCGTCTTTGCTCCTCCACATACCTTTACTGCAAATTATTCTGCAATACACTTATGGCTTAGTAAGTGTGTTGCTCTGTGACTTTTATACAAAAAGCCCAATTGGTACATCACATACTTAACCTCTTTAACAAAGGAGTTAACTTTATGGGATCAATTTACAAGCAGAGGCCAAAGCTTTGGGATGGAAACTTAGCTGTCATGTGGTACGCAGTTGAAAGAGCAAACAGCTTATTCATTATCATAGCATTGGATTCAGAAACAAAACACAGCAGAAAGAGCCTGCCTAGATTTCCAAACATATCGCCTATCCCCTCACTGAAGCATGTTTATTTAAACCCTCTCTCTGACCATGAACTCAGTTGTTAGACTTAACTCTCGATTTCATCATGTTAAGAGTTTTGATCTGGGCCCTTCTGCTTACACTGTGCTCTCCATCATGTATGGGCAGCTCCTACCAAAGTGAGCCGGAGCTGCACTTCTGTGTCAGCAGTACAGCTTTGATGGCAGTGCTCAGGTAAAAATCAAGTACTGGGCTCATTTGTCACTGTGGCATGTTTGTGAAAGAGCACACTCCACTCATTGGATCTGCAAACCCCCCGCGTTGAGCATGGCTCTTTGAATGAAAGTACCATACTCTTCACTTTATCCCTCAGTTGTTTGCCTTTTTTCCCCCAGTTTATTAATCACTCTCATGTCCAGGCACACAGATGTGCTCATTTCACTTTCAATGGATGCAGAGGCCATTAAGATGATGGTTTAAGTCTGTTTGTCCTTGGCCATGGAAACTTAACCCCTGTCAACAAATGCTTGGCCGCAGAAATTATCTCATCAATCTATTACTGCTGCCTGCAAGTCCTTGCTCTGTAACACTCATGTGGACTAATCCTGCAGGATCTGATCAAAAATTTACTGAAGTGAGTGGGAGTTCTTCTACCAATTTGTTGGGCTTTGCACCAGGATTTCAAAGGGAAAAAAAAGTATTATAAGAATGAATTCAACTGCTTTAGGCAAAGACTATTTATAATGTAACACAACATCATCAGTTGCCTCCAAATTTAATTCAGCAGGACACCTACAACTTTTTGCATGTCCACCTACAGTAGTACTAATCGGAAATACAAACCCAGTACATTATTTTCCAGTTTTTGAAGTCGGCTTTAGGGAGATTTCTATCCATTTCCTTTGCCATGGACCCAGTTTTGTGTTACTGATTGGTGTTGCTCTGTGGGGATGCTTTGGCTTAGACTCAAGTACTGAGCCCCGCATTTATGGCTGTACTGTGAGTCATCCAGAGTCATGGCCAAAGTCAGACTGCAAAAAGGAGGGAGCCACAGTCGGGTGAACTGAACACATGAGCAGTAGGGAGGGAGCAAAAAAAAATAGGGAAAACATGTTTCATATCAAAATCAGCCATCTGGGCCCACTGCCTGTCCAGTGGAAATGGGCTGTAAGTGGGACAGTATGCAGTCTCCACACTCCCTTACTAATTACAGGGGAATTCATATCCTAACAGGAATTCCTAGCTTAGACTCACAGGTTCAGTGCAACACACAGCACTGAGAAAAGTCAGCTTTGGACTCCCTAGTCCAAAGGGCTTGACTCCTGAGACAGGCCCTTTGGCTACACATAGGCTAGTGAGCTAAACAGGAGCAGGGCACAGACTAGAGACCCTCCCTGTTACGTATTAATTCCTCAAAGCTTTTGGCCTATCCCAACCACTGTTGCTACAGATGCTGTGGCACAGCTGTGAGGACAGCAGGGGTTAGCGAGTAATGAGGATGAAGCTCTTCTGGGTTGGGGGTGCAGAGTTCAATATCTGTGAGCTGCCCTTAAGGTGCCCTGAAGAAGATACAAAGTGTCTTGGCTTGTTTTGTTTACCAATACTTTTTTTTTCATTTGACATAAGCATAATTTTTTACACTAGGCTACATGACAACACTGCGTCTAACTGATATGGTAGGGTCTGGCTTGTCCATTCATGCACATTAGCAGCAACATCCCTTAGCAAGGAAACACCTGGAGTGAGGCACTGCTCTTCTCCTTGACCATGCCACCCTCCTACTTGCTGTGACCATCATCTGCCTGCAGAGTCAAAATCTGTTCCTGCCCATAATAAAGTCCATCAGTCAGGCAGACAGTTTGCCTGGTAGTGCAGACCTGGGTAGGGAACAGACATTTTGTTCTGACATTGGAGGTATAAGGCAATAGGGATGAATTAGCTGGTTGGATTCTGCTTACAGTAACAGAGCTTGGGATCATCATTTACAGATGGAAACCAACTCAAAATGCATCTATGCATTTCTCTTGAATGCCAGATGAATATTTATCCATAACTGTAGCTTGTTCTGTTTTGGGATTTTCCTCCCACAGAACATGAACAAGAATCTCTGCAGTAATTTTGGCACTAAGCCTACATACATTTTGCCTTGGGCCAAGTGATGAGCAGAGACATAAATGTGCTCATGCAGGTCAGTTCACAGCATGCATGAGAGCGTCCTTGTTGCACACTGTGAGCAGACTTACAAATAGTCAAAACTAAAGGAATTAGTTCTCCTTTCTTCCTATAAAACTTCAGGAGGTAGGCACCTGACTCCCTTAAACACATTTCAAAAGTCCAGCTATGGTACTCAACAGCCCCACTTCGAGCACCACTTAGAGCAGCCTGAGTAGTGATGAAGGGTCATATCTCTAAGGACTGGGAAATGCTACAGGCATCTTCAAAAGAAAATAATAGCAATAGCTGTGCTAAAAGGCATGTGGGCACATGGTGCAGCATGACACTGGGCTCTCTGTATGAAAGGCAGCCTTGCCTTGCAATTTATGAAATGCTGCAGAAAGTACTGGGGAAGGGAAGCACCTTGGAAAACAAAACTTTTGCAGCCAAGAATGGGCAGAGAAGTGTTTTGGGTCTTGCCCAAGTAGGGATTTGCAGCAGCAGGCCCGTGCAGTTAACATTTGTGCTCGGGGGTGTTAGCTGTGTGTGGTGCACAGCAAGCAGGGGTCTGCTCTGTGTGCTCAGCAGCTGTGTGGGATGCTGACCCTCAGCTTTAACAGCAGCATTGCTCCAGTCATTTTCCTCTGGATGGATGTGGTCTTGTGGCTCAGCATTTCTGACAGCTGATAGTTCAAGTACTGCCCCGTCCCCCTGTTCCTTGCCCTCTGCCCTGCTCTACTGGAGACACCTCTATCTGCTAAGGTCTGCTTCATGTCAGTGCAGAGAAAGAAACAGAGCCTGAGCAGGCTGTTGTGGTTTCTGATTTGCTTGCCTATATATTCAGAAATTGTCGATGTGTTCTGAGCAGATCTACATGGCTTTAATGATTGGGAAGGAAAAGAAACAAACTTCCAGTCATTCAGTACTAATCACACAGTTATATT
>VYZS01007572.1:12701-24353 GCA_013400695.1 Neodrepanis coruscans | reverse complement strand
GCCTGGAAAAGAGGAGGCTGAGGGGAGACTTTATCAATTTCTACAACTACCTGAAAGGAGGTTGTAGCCAGGTGGGTGTCAGTCTCTTCTCCCAGGCAACCAGCAGTAGGATAAGAGGACACAGTCTTAAGGTGTGCCAGGGGAGGTTTAGTTTAGACATTAGGAAGAAGTTCTTTATAGAGAGAGTGATTGAGCATTGGAATGGCCTGCCCAGGGAGGTGGTGGAGTCCCCATCCCTGGAGGTATTTAAGAAGATACGGGATATGGCACTGGTCTAGTTGACCAGGTGACATTAGGTCAAAGGTTGGACTTGATGATCTCAGAGGTCTTTTCCTACCTAGTTGATTCTGTGTTTGTCTTCTGCTACCATGTGCTCTTGGAAATTAATCTGATGATGTGGGACATGTTGAATCAAGACTATTTCTATTATTCACACTACTAACTAGAACTGATGAGAAACAAGAGGACTTTCTGCATCATATTTTAACTTTGTGTTGAAAAAAAATAGAAGCTGAAAATTATACAGGCTAACACTTCTCAAGATGATGCCTTAGGGTTTTTCTCTAATGTTTTTAGGATTTTAGCCTGACTGAATAGTTTCACTTCTAAGCTGCTATATTTGGCCTTTCCCACGAATTTCAAAGCTATGTTTTCACATTCTTTCCAAGACCAATGAAGTAGCAAGGACACTTGCAGCAAGACAGAAGAGAACCTAGGGATGGCTCCCGGTGGTGTTGACAGAGGTCGGGCTGGATGCTGGTTGCTGTACACAAAGGGTGGATGGACTGATTAATATTTTAAATATAGTGTGTAAGAAGGCCTGGAACACATCTTGGAATCTGGAAATTTCCATTAAAGAACTGCGCTTTTCCTTNGTAGCCAGGTGGGTGTCAGTCTCTTCTCCCAGGCAACCAGCAGTAGGATAAGAGGACACAGTCTTAAGGTGTGCCAGGGGAGGTTTAGTTTAGACATTAGGAAGAAGTTCTTTATAGAGAGAGTGATTGAGCATTGGAATGGCCTGCCCAGGGAGGTGGTGGAGTCCCCATCCCTGGAGGTATTTAAGAAGATACGGGATATGGCACTGGTCTAGTTGACCAGGTGACATTAGGTCAAAGGTTGGACTTGATGATCTCAGAGGTCTTTTCCTACCTAGTTGATTCTGTGTTTGTCTTCTGCTACCATGTGCTCTTGGAAATTAATCTGATGATGTGGGACATGTTGAATCAAGACTATTTCTATTATTCACACTACTAACTAGAACTGATGAGAAACAAGAGGACTTTCTGCATCATATTTTAACTTTGTGTTGAAAAAAAATAGAAGCTGAAAATTATACAGGCTAACACTTCTCAAGATGATGCCTTAGGGTTTTTCTCTAATGTTTTTAGGATTTTAGCCTGACTGAATAGTTTCACTTCTAAGCTGCTATATTTGGCCTTTCCCACGAATTTCAAAGCTATGTTTTCACATTCTTTCCAAGACCAATGAAGTAGCAAGGACACTTGCAGCAAGACAGAAGAGAACCTAGGGATGGCTCCCGGTGGTGTTGACAGAGGTCGGGCTGGATGCTGGTTGCTGTACACAAAGGGTGGATGGACTGATTAATATTTTAAATATAGTGTGTAAGAAGGCCTGGAACACATCTTGGAATCTGGAAATTTCCATTAAAGAACTGCGCTTTTCCTTTACCTCTATTAACTTTGTTTGGATGTTTTTTCTTTCCTCTGATTCTAGGAATCAGTTTTGGCAACCCAGATGGGACCAAGGGACTGTGATCTGTTTCGACTGACATTCCGTCTCCAAGGAAATTCTTCTGCCAGCACTTTCTCCCTGATCCAAGGTTCTGAAGCTCCCAGGACCTTTCTGAGAGGTTGAATTGTGGGCAGTTCTTTTCAGGTAACAGATACCCTTTTGTGGGGGACAGGATCTTTTCCTTGGCCTCAAGGAGGCAGCCCCAGCCAGGGTGTGGTTGAGGTGTTTGTGCTCTGCCCAGGGGTGGTGAGGAGTCCAGCTTGGGGTGGGGTGGCATGTGTTTTTGGTGCCTCACTGTAACAGTTTGGGCTGTTTTTTTGGCCCTAATTGGGAAAAGGACCACTTTTGGTGTGGTCCCCAGTCTGGTACATGGCAGGGGAAGGAAGAGAGAAAATGGGGGGGAGCTGAGAACACTCTTCCCAACTCTCTTAGCTTCCTGCTCTGTTATGGGTGAATTTTCATGTTTATGTTTTGTTTTCCAACTAAATTACAAAGCTTTCTTGGACAGCACATGCCTTAACTAATTTTCAGCAATGTTTGATTCATCCCCACATTTGATTCTAGTAAACATGAAAAAGTTCATGAACCTTTTTAAATCCTGTCTTTAAAAGTTGATGTTAAGGAATTGAGCAAAATAGTAAATTTGAGCATCTGATAGTCATTGTTTGCACATATTTAAGTGGTCTTAAGGTTTTATTCACGTATGTGAATAACAGAATGCTTAGGCCAGACCTCACTGTGTGATTAAAATTTTATGCCATATTGATGATTTCAGTTAGATAAATTAACATTTTAATAAAAAAAAAATCGGAGAAAATCCAAAGTCTGAGCTTAAACACTTTTTTTTTTTTTTTTGGTGTATGTTTATCTCAAAAGATGCAGAGGACACTTTTAACAAAATTATTTGAATAGACACAATAATTGACCGATATTTTTGTATAACATAAATTTCAGTGGAAGTAATAATTTCTCTGTGCCTGTGTATTTCTGGTGTTTCCTAGTATATGTGCCTTATGTGCATATATTATTTTTGTCTTGAGCACTTCACAGGTGTTGATCTTTAATAATTAAAGTTCACTCAATAATTTATACATGCATGGCAGCAAAGGATTCAGTCAAAGTATTTAATGTGGAAGTTCAAACAATTATAGTTTAAATTTTTGGCATTCATTCATGCAGAATAATTGCAGTCCTTTCTCTTCTTCCCCCTCTGCCCTTGTCTTACTTCTATACAGTACTGAGAGGGTTAAGTGGGCATTGCAATTTAAAGCCCATTCTCAGCACTGTCAAAGTGCTGTCACAGCTAAATGCTATATAACCAGCATATGCAAAATGTAATAAATATCTACATAACCAGCATATGCAAAATCTGATAAACCTATCTGAGGGCCTAATGTGGCCCTATTAGATGGACAATCTAATAATTCTGCTCAGTATAGACCAATATTGTCACCCATATTGTACTTCGTCATGTATCAGTTGATATTAGAGTTAGCAAGTGGCTCCAAATACTTGCTGAAGAGATATTGAATGACTTTCTTGTTGCAAATTTTAACAAACTGTTTCTAATTTGCTTGTATACAGGTTTACCTGATTAACTCCCTTTAGAAAGAGGAAAGACTTCGTGTTCTGTTAGAGTGTAACTGGATAAGCTCTAATTTATGATTTAGGAAAGAAAAAAGATTAGCCTACATTATCTACTGTAATTCCGTTAGTCAGAGAAGTTTTTCCAAATTAATGCCAAAGTGACTGAAATGCTTCCCATAATTTATATTGTCATCTTGAAGCAAAAGGCATAGTCTCTTGGTCTTTTATTTTCTACTCAGTTTTAAAGAGAGACTAAGGGAATGGTAGGCTCAGAAGAATAGTACATCTCTACAGGGATTTTTATGATATGAAAGGAAAATTTCTAGGTCCTTATACATTAATAAGGAAATACCTCATTTCTACATTGTTTTGACAGGAAACAGTCAAAAGTGCACCAATTCTCTTGCTTTGCAAGAGAGACCTGAGCAGAGCACTCCAGACATGTTTGTCAGATTGGGGGTATTCCCAGTGGGCACAGAGCATGCCAACAATTCACTCAGCTGTTTCCCATTTGTAAATACATATGCTTGGCCTTTTCCAGGTGTGATTTTGCAGTATTGCTGCTACTGTTTCTTACTTGCACCTAAAGTTGGCCAGGTACCCAAACCTGCTGATTCCAGGCCTTTTTCCAGATGCTCCTTCATTATTTAGATGCTTGTCACATTTTTCTAAAGAAGTTACGCTTGAGCTGCCAAATATCTTTTCCTAAATCAATTATAAGCAGTAAAAAATATGTGAGATTTTGACTGTTTCAATTATGATTAATAATTTCTTCAGTATGACAGGAGATTTAGTCCTGAAAAACTGGAATGTACTGTTATAGACAGAAAAGCTATATTGCCTTCATTATGAAGAGCTAAATGACATTCTACTGCCTAGGGAGAAGAATTTGAAAAGTGGGGAAATATCTCCTAAGAAAATTTTAGATTTCATTATCCTTTAAAAATGCCTTTTATCAAAGTTTATCTGTTTGGAAGACCTTTTTCATATCAGGCATGCTTCTCCCATCCATATCAAAAAGTGCATATGCGCATTTTAGAAATTTCAAGAACCTTTGCAATGTAGTAGATATAGCTGGAGCAAAATTGTCATGCTTGATGCTACATGTTTAGTCTTTCTGAGTCATACCTTTTTTTGGGGAAAAGAAGCCTTTGTTGGAGACTTTTATAGTATATCTAAATTCCACCAAATAAATGCTCAGACTGGCTGCTTTCTTCATAGCAATCATGCATTACTTTATCAGGCAGTTATATGAATTTTAACTTCTATTGTTCACTTGTTCAATTTTCTGAGGTGAGCTCATTTGGCATTGAGATTAGAAGCAAAATCACATCAAATTGCTTCAAAAAATCTGGTCAAAACTTTCTGAAGTGATTATTGCTGTGAAAACTCAGGAGCAGTCAGTTCAGTTCCTTTTCCATTCTCTGTGTGCTGTGAAGGAGAAAAATCTCTTTGCCTTATAATCAAAATCATTGGGTCATATGCTGTCACTGTGTGAGATCAACCGTAGAAGTAACATGCTTCAAATGTTAAGACTGCGTGTCAGTTCTTGATGGACTTGATGGACTTCCACATTAGATATGGAAGTAGAAGAATAATATCAAGTACCTCCATCTTCTTAGGCTACACGCATTAATGCTCACACAGCTTACCTCCTTCATAGAAAGAAGGTACATTTAAAAGTAAACATAAAGCCAATAGGTAGGTGCTTCAGGGTGTCTATTTATCCAAATTTCCTAGACTGATCTTTAAAACATACTTCACCTTGAGAGATCTGACATTTGTTAAGACTTCTTCCTTCCCCTTATCTTAAATTGGAAGTCATTGATATACATGACAATGATATTTGTGAAAATATTCTAAACCATGAGTTTCAAACTAAAACTAGGGAAGGCATTAGAAATTTACTCTCTATATAAAAAATTACACCACTTCAGTTCTATCCATTTTGATCAGACTTAATTTCTGAAAGATTTTTTAAATTTTTTTTTAGTTATTCCTACTTGTTTTGGTTTTGAAAGGATAAAATGACGGGCTTTTGAGCTTCAAAGATATGCAGCTATGCCTGTACACAGAGCAGATGCTTTTTAGATAAGAAAATATTGCCTAAACAGTGATTGGGAAAATATTTATAATATGCAGAATCAGTTTCTGGCATCAGAATTCACTCCCTCTAACTCAGCATGTTTTCTCTGTTATTAAATATTATTCTTGTTAGAAATCCTGGCTAGCCTTAGTTCACAATGTAAACTAGATTAGCAATGCATCAGTGGTCATTGTGCTCACTGACATGGAGTACAGCTTTATTTTCCCTAAGAAGCTGTTATCACTGATACAGAATGGCATTCACCTGACATCTGCACCTTAGGAGTTCATGTTTCTTTTCATGTTCTGAAATTACTAATGCAGGGGTGCAAATGGAGGGTCCCAGGTTTAAACTCCTATCCAAACAGAAAACTGATAGATAGATTAAAGAGTTTTAAGGCTTCTGACCTTTTCTAAACATGCAATTAGTGTTTCATTGCTGCACATTTTGAATCTCTTATTTGAGCTTTTTTTGCATTTTGACTTCCAGGTGAATTTCTGAGAAATATGAAAGTAGGACTGCAAGCATTAAAAAAGTGTAAGGAGGGATTTTGGTTTTTATTTGTGAAACATTCAGTTTTTGATTTCTTTTCATTTTAGTTTTCAAACTAAATTATACATTGCAAACAATAACCAAATTAATATTATAGTGTGTGCTTAAGCATTAAAGCTTCTTATTTAGCTAATAAAATGGTCTTAATTTGTTGCTGACACATAAATCAAACTAACTGACAACTTATTTATGAGAGCATCAGAAAGAGAAGCTTCATCATTTTCAATCATTAGATAGCAAGGGTTTATGATAATTTTAGTTGTTATGACCAAGGGAAATAGCTAGAACATCCTAGTACTATTTCCCTGATTTAATGTTGGAAATCAGAGTGAAGTTACAGCCACATCTGTCTGTGATAATGGAAAGAAGGCGCATGTTTCATGCACAAATATAATGTCTTTACTATACAATGAGTTGCAAATATAGAGAAGTTACTCTGATAATCTGGTTGTGCCAGCAATTTCCTACGGAGTTAGAGAAAATATTAGGCAATAAAAAACAGAAATGCACCCTCACTCCTTCTCCATCTTTTTTTCAGCTCTATTAAAATTTCACTACAAAGCAAAGCAAATTGGTGGATGTAGGAAACTCACCAAGAATTTTATTTTCCCTACTAAACTGTACCATTCCTAATCTCTTCACAATCTCTGAGACTGTGGTGATTGATAAGCCTTCACTGATATCAGTCAGTGATGCTTAATGCGGCATATAGCTGACCAAGTGATCTGTAAAGCTTTCTGTAAGTGATTTCCAGCTGAGAAGAAATTCTTGTCAACCTCATGCTACTAGCTCAGTTTGCATATTAATTTCATTTAGACTGCTGTCACACCACATTAGCTCTCTGAATATTTCTGATGGCAGCAAAACACACATTCGTGGTGCAAAAATGGCATAGGAAGATAATGGATTTTCTGTTATTCAGTGACTCAAGTATAATCATTGAATTAAAAAAATAATTCTCCTAAACTGCCTAATTTGTAGCTTTAAATCTCTAACTCAGGATGTTAAAGCATAGGTGTTTCTGCAAGAGTCAGTGGGTGATCTGACCGCCAGCAGCTGCTCTGGTCTGAATCCAGTTGTGGTGGTGGGAAAAGCAGAAGGGCCACTTATCCCTACTTCACTTCTCACTGTTCCTCTATGGGAAATTACTGCCCATCACACTTGGTTGTTGAACTGCTTATTTTCATCCTGCAGTGAGAGCTGCTTCTTGTGTAAACTGCACCTTAATTTGCTTCAATCAAAACAAATTTGCTTAAACAGTTTACAGAGTAGGCTTTACTAATCTGGCTCGTGTTTGTGCAGTTATCACATGAAACTCAGGTCTGAGGACACCACAATTCTTGTGATCAGGATCAGCCATGTGTGGCACCAAGGGGTGATAATAACCCCCCCCCTTGGCTGTGTTAGGGTATTAAACTGCCTGCATCAGTGACTGATTATTTTTAGGAGAGACCATCTTGTGCTCATACTGCTAGTATGCTCCGAAAAAAAAAAATAAACAGACCAAAATCTTTCTAAAATGTCACTGAAATCAGCGGAAACTACACAAACAACAACTTGGGTGAGGAAGAAGGTGCTGTTTTCAGATGAAGATATACCCTGGTTTTGCACTTTAATTAGACACTCTTACTATGATCAGGGTTTTTGCTGAGCCTTTCCATGGAACAGAGTATTTACTTGCATCTCATTCTTTGCAATATAACACTGGCATGAAAACATCATCACTTTCCAAACACAGTGTTTTACCACTTCTTTTTTCTGCAAGGCTGCCTCCCCTTTTTCTAGCACTTTTCTACTAGTGAAACCATTTTTGTTCCATTCGAAAAGCACTGATGCAATAGGGCAACTGGACATACAGGGGGCAAGTGGCATTTCCCTTACTGAGACCATTCTTAAAATGCCTGTTGATTTCTTCCATCAGCCTACAGCTAAGGAAAGTCTGTTTCAGAGTTGAGCCCATCTCAGTGTCATTTAATAATCTGCAAAAGGTCTTTTTTTAACTACTGTCTTTGAAAAAGGATACTTTTCTCAACTTCTTGATAATACCTTATGATGCCGTGTCCCTGATGTCAGACTTACAGTCATGCTTTACTATCTTGCTTTTAATTTGGTTTCATTTTTTTTTCAAGTATCTTCTTCAAGAGTCTTTTCATAGCAGGTTCTAAAATTCAAAATATACTACCCAAACAAGATCCTTGCCCTGCAGTAAATACTGCTGTGGTGTTTAAAGCTTCAGTTTACATTAAAGGCAGTCTTTCACACATCTATTTTTGTCTCTAAAGTCATCAGAGGGAATAATTTGTGAGAATTTTTATAAGAATCCCAGTTGCTTGTTCTTCTCTTCAGCCCTACTAGTAGCTCTGCTTATTTAAACATGTTGCTCCCGGTTTACACATCAGGCTCAAGTGAATTCAATAGGAGATGGCCTTCAAGCCAAACTGGCTGAAAAATCAGATCATGGGTATTATGGTGTGGCCATTGAACATTGCTAAATACTCTTGACTTTAAAATATCTGCCTTACATCCTAAAGGGAATGTAACAGAAAGACATTCAGGAGTGTAGTATCCAGATGATGTACATAGCTGGATCTTCTCCTGTTTGCTATGCTTATGCAGAAAACCACTTACATCTCAAAAGTTCTGAGTTCCATAAATCCTATTCCACAGGTTAGCCTCAGCTGGGTTCACAAAACAGGCTCAACTTTGATTCAAGATTTATAATAAAAAGGGAGAGGTTCTGGATAATGAGGCTAGCTAGCATCAGGCAGGCAGGAGGTAAGTTGTAGTTCCCTGTCTGGTGAAGAGCTAGTTATATAAAGTGAGCTGCTTCACAGGGAAAGTCTGACAGCTCAAACTAATCTTGAACAGTATGTGGTACCATAGGAAGAAATGTCTACTTATAATAAATATATCATATTCTGTGATGCTGAACTGTCAGCAATACCGGTTGGATGCCTTATGCTGGAGGCCCAGCCCTATCCAGTGCTGCTCAAACCTGTTGGCTCCTGACTTCAAGTCTCTTCTTTTTCAAGATGTAATTGATGCAGTGCTGCTGCACAGAGTACAGGACCCTCTTCCTGCATCTACAGTGGGGGGAGCCCAGAAAACATCTCTGATCAGTTTGAAGATTCCTTGCTGTAATGGTTTGGCTTAAAAAACCACAGGGGAAGACAAAGAAAAAAATAACTCTTTTTTCCTGTGCCTATATCCGGTTGGGAGGAGTAGCCAGGTTACCAAGGTTACCTCTGCTGGGGATTTTTCCCCATCAGCCCCGGAGACCCACAAGTAGTGCTGGGAAGGGGCTGGGATTATAATCTGCAGGACAGAGCACTCGCTCTCTCTCTTTCCCCAGGGACTCTGGAGCTGAAGGCAGGGCGCCTCTTCTCAGCACGGCTTTGAGGATTTTCCCCTCCCCCACCGGACTTTGTTGCTGCTGTCTCTTCTCCACGGAGTTCCCTGAGGTTGCCACTGCTTTTCATCTCCCCAGCCTGAGAGGACCCCTTTGGGACCACCACCCCTGAAGGGACTGCCGCCGCCTTTTCCACAGATACATTTTATTTTGGTATTGTGGGTGCCGGCCTCTGGGCCTCTCCTGTGTTCTTGGGAGCGGTTAGGGTTAGGGTCCCCCCGCTCTGGGTTGCTAGTTTGTTTGGTTTTTTTCCCCTTTTCCCCACGGCGAGGGTGGGGGGTGGGGCTGCTTTGCCCAGGGGGTACGGTGTAACCTCCATCCTTTCCCCTCTTCCCTTCTCGAGTTACATGTGGTCAGTGCAGCGGGGTGGGAGCCGTCTTGTCCGGGGTAGGGTGTAACCTATATTCCCTTCCCCCTTCCCTTCTCAGGTTACAGTGTGGGGGTGTGTGGGGGTGTGTGTCTGTCTCTCAGAGGGAGTCTCGGCTGGCATCCACAGCGCCCTCTGCTGGCCATAATTGGGCAATTACACCCATTTATTCCCCCATATATCTACCTTTTAATAAATTGCTGCCTTCCCTATCCGTCTCTTGTCCATTGATAAACCTAATATTGTCCTAAACCAGGACACTTGCCTTTGAGGGTAGGAAAAGAGCAGAGTTTCCTAGCCAAAAAATTTGCAGGAATGGAGCAGTGGGAGAGAATGGGGGAGTGAGGAAAAACAAACACCATCTAAAACCATGTCTCACATAAATCTACAAGTACAATACCTGGTGGTGTTATAACATGATAGATTTGTTTTCAATTTCAGTTCTGTCATATCCAATTAGGCTTGACTGAAATTAAATCTAGTTATGTAAAAGAAGGATTTAAATTTATTTTCTCTGGTGTAGATAGAAGTTATTACCTATAGACTACAGAGCACAGGAAGAATGGCACTGACTCCATCACCCGGTGCTCTCTCATTTAATCGCAGACATAGATCCCTGTCAGTGAATCTTGAGGATAGTGGAAATCTCCCACTCTTGGAAAAACAGTGCAGACTCTGTTCCCCTTTTGCCAGTATTTTTTCCTTGGTTAGCTAATGCTGTTCTTTGCTCTGCTTGTGATGGGCCAGGCACTAAATAGCAGGGTATTTAAAAAGCAGGTGCTACAAATTACATCCTAAATCCTCCTAGGAAACTAATTCCCATGTCCTGGTTCTTAGTTTTCAAAATAACTACTCCCTCCCACCTTGCATGGATGATGAAGAAATCCACTCAGGTCTAAGAGGCACTCAGATACCATAGTGGTGGGAAACGCAGCCTATAGGGACTAATTGTAACTTCAGAAGAGGCTACAGAGTGCAGTAAATGACATTTGGTGAGCTACATGCTGAAAACCAAGAAGAAAGCAAATATTGAGTAGCTGCTAGCTGCATGAGAATATTGCACTGAATGAGAGGAAAGTTTTTTTTTAAAAAAGGACAACATAAAAGTGTGTCATAGTTTGTAGGCATACAGTGGAATAATTAAGGTTGTACAAGCTTCCCCTAAATGCCAAATGAGCTTTTCCTTGCCACATCTTAGGAAAACTTTCTTATGTAAAATTAAACCTGAAGGGTGTCCTGTTGAGGGGATTATTTACTACATTCTCTTTTTCTCTTTGTGTACCACTTTTCTCCATGGCAGACCTGCATGGACAGGTCCCTACTGGAGGTCTATAGTTCACACTATACTCACCTGGATCTCCAGACTACTGTGCCCCTACCCCTGATACCCTGATGACCATGATTTTTCTGATGTGCACCCAACACATTCTGCGCACACCCACATATTCATGTGGGGTGGCTTCTCCATCGCTCCCAATGCAGGAGTGTTCAGACCCCAGCTGTCTTTGCTGGATGCATGATACTTTCCTCTGTATGTCTGCAATTGCAGCTGGTTGAAGCAGATCAGAGGAGCTTTTGCTGGGTGGAGGTGTTGCTCACTTATCCACAGACACTGAGCAGTCAGAAAAGTGTTAAACACACACATCTGCTCATCTGCATTCTGCCTACCTTTCTTGGAGCTTAGATATATGTCCAGCTGTCTCAAGCACACACAACTAAGTCCCAATTCACTCCCCATTCCCACTGAAGGCACTACATATATAACAGGGATTTATAAATACATACATACTTATATATAAAAATATACATATATCTTCCCAAATTACTGCTGCTTCCTCACTTTCTATTTATCTTTTGTCAACATATTTTATTATTTTTTCAGGATGACATTTATCTGAA
>VYZS01007572.1:0-12658 GCA_013400695.1 Neodrepanis coruscans | reverse complement strand
CATAGATTTGACCTCAACTTGCATACCTTACAGCAAACAAGCAGGTGGTAACTAGCTCTCTTCTTGCTTCTCGAAGGACCCTCACTTCTGTTGATCATCCTTCTGACCCATAACTAGCAGTCTCAGAGCAGAAACTAGCAGATACAAGAAATGCCATGCAAAACTCACAATTTCCTCCAGTCTGGGTAGAGAGCAAGTACAGGTCGCAGTTTCTTCCCATAGTTACATTATCTATCCAAATACTTATACAGTGAAAGCTTTACGGTTTTACATCAGCATACTGAAAGCTTTACGGTTTTACATCAGCATACTCAGGCTTTGGCCTTTGTCAACTTTGTTAACATTTGAAAAGCTTAGTGTGGCTCCCTTTGAGGTTGTCATGCTGATGTAGGAGGACTTAAGAGATTACTCCTGCTGCAACAGGCAGATTTAGGAACAGTGCTGGCTACCTGCCCTGGCAAACTGGTTGGAAAAAGAAGCTCTTTGAGAGCAAAAGAAGAAGAGACAAATGATTTAAAATGTTCTTCCTGTGTGTACATTGACCTT
The DNA here is from genome assembly GCA_013400695.1 of Neodrepanis coruscans. NCBI lineage: Eukaryota > Metazoa > Chordata > Aves > Passeriformes > Philepittidae > Neodrepanis > Neodrepanis coruscans. The sequence continues at coordinate 12,112 of VYZS01007572.1, read as the reverse complement.
CTGTTTGCCGCTGAAAAGCGGAAGTTTGGAAACTTGTCCTTTTACGAATTTAATTTTCAATTTTTGACAGCAAACAGAAAACAAGTGATAATCTGGTTTCTGTATCAGATACTTTTTTTTTCACTTGAAACACACTGAAAGAAAACTTCCAGAAGCAACATCAAGATATGAAGTCTGTGCACCATGATCAGTATGCTGACAGAGTGATGTTAACTCCTCTTATCCCAAACGAATTAATAAAAACCCACCACTTAACCTGGACCAAAAAGGTTAATCAGAGGAGAATTGTAATTTGTGAAGTGTCCCATAGTGGCTGAGTCCAGACCCATGTTTTACATCAAGCCATTCAAATAATTCATATCTGGATTATGTAAAAGTCCTGAAACAGCAGTCAGAGCATGGATGGCTGTGTGGTTCCTGTATTTGGCAAAAGTACCTTATCTTCCTTTTGTGGAAAAGTCTATAGTTAGTAAAAATATCTAGTTTACCAAGCTCACTGTTTCCTATGGCCTCAGGTGGAATTGGAAAACATGGGCAGGTCAGTTTTGGATTGCAGAAGATACAAAGAAATTATGCTTCAAAATTGAAAGAAAAGTGATAGTAAAAAATGTACAGTTCCAGACTCTTCCTATTAAATCAGCCTTATACTTTTTATGTAGGACAACAGGATGCTATGCTATGATTAACTGACTTTTTTAGCACCTGAAATACTGTATTCAGAGCATGGAGATGAAGAACTCTTTTTCATACCTTTCCCAATGTGCCATTTTCTTTGTCAGTCCTGAAAGCTGAGAAGGCCAAGAGCTGCAATAACTTTAACATCAGTGTATAGAAATCAGTGAGCACTGGCAAAAATAGATTTCAATGTTACCACATCTAAAGGTATCTCTCTAATGGTATGAAAAAGGAGGATAAACCACAGGAGATAGGAGTCAATAGATAGCCAGATGCATAACTTTAATTTTAAATCTTTAGTAATTTTCTGAAATAATGCCTTATCATTTTGTTACTACTTGATTCTTCCTGCTTCAGAAACTTCCCCTTGTTCTCTATTCAGGGATATAGTCTTTGAAGTCTTCAACAGGAGGAAAATATTTTTGGTTGTGAGACAGAAACAAAATTATATCTCTGTTATTTCAGGGTAGTGGCAAGTAGCATCCTTCAAGACCAGCTTAGCCAAAGTAGGCGATGGCTTTGGGTTTGATTTTTGATGTAAACCATACTCCAGAAGAACCTATAGGCAGGGGGTAATGTTTTTCCTTGAACTTTCACCTGAATTATCACCGAGTTAATAAAGCTTTAAAGAGGCATATCTAATGATCTTTAACAACAGGTGGCAAAACTCACCCAGTTTACCCAATGCTAGCTGTAAATGAGGGTCCCTCATGAGGACCAGCCACAGAATGTCTCACTTCTTTTAATAATACAAACCTCTGTTTCTATGGAAACAGCACATGGTGTTTGCTGCTTGCAAAACATATGTTTACCCCCTTTTAAAATGAACTATGTTCTCTTTCCATTGTTTTTAATACTGGAAAAAGCAGTCTGCTTTCAACACACCGAATTATCAATGCCTCTCCTTCCCCTCTAAATAATAATTTAAAAACAGATATGTAGCTGCTAATTATTGAGACTAGCAGTGGCCTTTTTGTAGGTTACAATTTCTATGAACAGTGGATATCTCACTGTTTTATGGCAGGGCATTGGAAATTTTGGAATTGTGGCTAAAAACAAATGTTATCTTATTAAAGATGGTAACTGGTTGGCTTCATTAAGCGCATTCTCCCCTTCATGCTTTACCATATGTTGGAATTCGGTGATTTGCACCATTGCACTTTGGAAGTGTTTTTTCTTCATATCACTAGATACTTCGAGATGCTAAAAGGCCATCTGTCACAATACCTGATGCATCACACAGGAGCATGGACTTACCTGTGCTTATACTGAGCCAGCAGCTTTTCAGCCTGAGTCACTTAGGGAAATTAATGGGGTTTTCCCAGTTGTCGATATGAAACAGCATTTGGTAATTATATTGCAAATTAAATAAGATATTAAAAGCTGCAACTTACCTGCGTCATTGATAAGAGCTTAGATTGTACTGAAACAATTTTAAAAATCTGATGAGTTTATCATGGAAGCTGTTTTTATAGCTTCCCATATCTTGAGCAGTGAAAATAGACTGATTCATTTCAAGCTGTGATAGAATGAAGATTTACAGAGCTTGGACAGTCAAAAGGATGACATTATAGGGTTGTCAGAATAACAGGCCTTGGGAATCTGCCTTGTTTATGTTTAAAGGGAGAAGTCAGCTGGAGGCAGACATCTGAGGCGTGTTGGATTGATTTGCAGCTTACAAGCAGATTGTGTTTCGGGAAAGAAGAATGGAACTCTAGCTCACATCTGTTTTTCAGATTATATAACAAAAATGTATTTTCTTGAAAAATTATATGAACACAGTCTTGTTTCAGCAGCAGCAGTATTTTCAAACACCTAGTGAAGCACAGCCCCAGCTTTGCAGTGCACCATTAAGAGAAAAAGTTGGTATCATGAAAGAATTCAAATTTAAAAAAAAATAAAAACATAAAAAGAAGAGTTTTTTGAGGTTTAAAGAAAGATACATCAGACATATTTCATACCCCACTTCATATGGTATCTGAATACCAGTTTTTGAGGAATGGCAGAGTTTTGATCCTACATTTCTCACTCAGCAAGCTACCCTTGTTGATTGGGGCTTTCTTCAGTGCTCATGTGCCAAGTATAAAAGGATAATTTGCATACTGAACTTAAAAAACAGAATTGTGGTGGACACAGGTTTGGATGAGAGAAAAAAACCTCGGATGCTGTAGAGCATTTCCAGGATCAAATTAAGGATTCGTGAAATCTATGAATTAACTCTCCTGATTCACAATACAGACATAACTGATAGAAAACGAAACATCTCTGTCTTTCCTCTGTGGAAAATAGAAGTTTTACCGTGTTAGGAAGTTTTTGATACTTCTGTACTCCAGTACTCCTCACAGTTATTCTCTGTAATTCATTACAGCAATGGAATTCCTTGCCTGTTAGTTAAATATTGCTCCTCAGCCAATTTGTGAAGATCTGCAATTTCCTGTCTGCTCCTACTGTACTAAATTTTACTTTGTATCTTTTTACTATAGCATTTTCAGTTCTCTGTTGATCAATATGAAACAGTCATTTAAAGGAAAATATTTTCACTGGAGTTGAAAAGGTTTTGTACAAGACACACAGTAACTTTCTTTGGAGGTGAATCTTTCCCTCTGCCATGTTCAACACTTTTTCCCTGGGTCTTCTGTTTATAAAGAACGTTTTTAATACAAGCTTTTAAAGAAATACAGGATCTGTCTCTATTACAGCTGAAACAGATTAAATGGGTAGAAATATTACAAAGTTTTTTAGTCAATTCCTCATAGCTATTTTAACCCCTCAATTCCACAAAATACAAGATACTTCTAGAAGAATTTTTTTCTGTCATAGACTTTGAGTCTGTAATAATAAGAACTTTAGGCCTCTCAATTTTCATTTTCTCTTTGAGTGAAAGTATTTTCTGTATTCATTTAGGCATTTGTATTAATTCTGTACTGTGGAATACAGATCATCAATGCCTCTTTTAATTTCCCCTGCTCTCTTTTGATCACTTTTTTTTCAGCATTCTTGTCATAGCAGGCTGAGGAGGTTGTATAACTCTGTAGCTGTGAACAGCTACAGCAGTATAAAATTTGTTTCCAAATTTTAGTGAACTGATGGTTCCTCTGCTGGTACCCAGGCTGTCAGAGAGCACTCTCCTTCTGGCTCTTTCCTCTCAACATTTGTTTGAAAGTCAGAACTGGATGCAGAATGAGAAAGTACAGGTAAAAAAAATGCTTTAATCTCATCAGCAATAGTCAGAGTAAAATTCTTGACTCTAGTTGTTGAAAATATAAACCTCTAAGTAAATTTTTTTAAGCAGAAGAGGAAATATGGTTTTGCAAATGTCATGGAGAACATTCTAGGCTGTAGTTGTCAAATTATTTCCTACAGTTTGTTGATTATTAGCAAATTTTGAAAGGCTGATATTTGGGTTCTGATACACATTCAAAAATACCATTTGCAGTTTCACAAAGTCATCCCTTTTAATGCCACAAGATCCTATGATTATGTTGATCTTCTGTTCAAGATAAACAAGCAAGATGAATCTATTAAATATAAATTCATGATGAAGCCCATCAAGTCTGTCCATTTGACTTCAGTCTTTCTTACAGGATTAAAATCAGTATTACTTATTCACCGTCAAGCAGTACAAGGATTTAAATTAATTTTTAATACTTTCTTTATTTTTTTAAATGTCTACTATTTGTAGGACATGATATGACAGTGTTTGGTTATACTCAGACTTGCTTTTTATTTTTTTTTAATTTCTGCACCAGTAATTGTAGTAATAGATGTTTGTCCCATCCATAGGTTGTAAGACAGCTGAGAATCCATAACGAGAGTTTAGAAACTGGAATCCTCAGCGATGAAATGTGGTTCCAATATATAGTTCTGCAAGGAGCAGGATATTTCTGTATCCATGTCCACCAAAGAAGAAAATAAAGAAAAAGGATCTCTCATTACTTGCAGCAATAAAACGTGTTTAATGTTACACACTAACACAAAAGAGACAACTTCTATTGTAACAACCATTATCAAAACCTTACTTTTTATTGAGGATAAGAGGGAAAAGACTGAGGATAAAAAGAAAGAGAAAGAAGAAAGCACTGATGGAACATTTAAATACATTTTTTGTCATATTAATAATTTTCTCTTTTTCCTTTCATTTGAACTATGTGAAATATTATATAGGGTAATTTACAAGGACATAGGACATTTGCAGGCAACAGGACAAGAGGCAATGGGCAGAAACTGATGCACAGGAAGTTTCACCTGAGTATAAGGAAGAACTTTTTTACTGTGGGGAGCAGTGAAGACAAAGGTTTCTCATTCCATCCTTCCATTCTACTATTCTGTGACCATCAGATAAACAACATTCAATAAAAGTATGATCTGGTTAAAATTAACTTTCAAATACAGTCTGGTGATTTCAGCCACATGATTTTTCCCATTTCTAGAATCTTTCAGATTATGATAATTTTTCTCAGTCTTGAAAATCCTTCAGCATAGCTCTTATAGCACAGGTGGTCCATTTGGTCCTCATTTGATATTTTAGATTGGCATACATAAAAATGTTTCACAATTCCAAGCAGGCTTCTGCTATCTCAGAAAACTTAGGATAAAAGTCTCAGTCCCTGAACTTCGTTTGAACCACCAGATGAAGCTCAGCAGTGCCTTCCAAAGCTAAATGTCAAGGTGATGCTACGAGCAAGCTGTGAACTTGATGAAGGGAAGACCCAGCCAAAAGCCATGACAGTCACTGCTTCTTCCTATGTCCAGAAAATGCACTCAAGCAACTAGATCTGCAATTCTGTTTTTCAGCTTTGCTCCTGTTTTCCCTAATCAAAGTCTTTTTGACATTACTTAATATTCAGTCTAGATGGGGACGAGTAGTGACTGAGCAATCACCAGGATTTAAAGGGAGAGAGAATAGACAATACAATACAGAAACTTTTGTAGAAGGTAATGAAATAATGAATAAAGAATAGTGATAGTGATCAGTAATAGCAAGAAAGCATAAAAATGTGAGATAAAATAAAACTGACTTGAATGCCTCTATTCACTGAATAAAACCATAATAATTCTCCTCGTTCTTCCTTAGTTGGAAGAGCAGGGCTTGACTAGTATGAAAAATCAAAATCATGCATGGTCTTACTCCTTTTTTCTAAAGTCCCATGCATGGTACAGCTGACATATAAAGAGAGAACGTGAAAATGTCTGTTGAAAGGTTTTTTCTCTTGAAATTTGCTATGCCAATCCATAGGACTTCCAGTTTGCATAATATACTGTAGTCCCAGAGGCACATCAGCTAAAGCTAAACCAAATGAATAATCAGCTGAACTTTGACCAGTTTAGTCTTACGGACATTTTCTTTCTCTGTTTCTTTTTTTTTTTTTTAATAGAAACCTACCAACTCTTTTCTGAGTCTTATATAACACAGAGAAAGATCCTATGTTAGTGCATTCCACTCACTCATCTCTTCTTTTTACTTTTTCAAAATTAGTGTTTTCCCTAAGTCTGTATTTTTTTATCTGTGGAAGAACAGTACTGCTTTCAAGACCCATGCAAGCTGGGGCATGTCTGTATATGTGTTTGAGTGTATTTGTGTGTGCCTACATGTCCATATGCACTAAACCTTCTTATCATATGCTCTGACACCTTGAGCTTCCATCCTCTGCATCCCAACTTCCAGGATTGGCAGAATGGAAACTGAGAATGATGGCAAAACGTAACTGTATATATTTGTGCAGGGAGATTTAAATTTTTATATATAGAAATCCAACCATTGACATTTTCTCATGAATCAAAGCCTGTATCTATATTCAGAGGTGAAAAATTGTAGAAGATATGATTTTACTGTTTATTCAAGCAGATATATTTGTCCTCTGATTTGTCTAGCTTACCTCTTTCAAATGCCTGATTTCATTCTGACAGGATTTTAAAATCTATTTTATTTTTCTGCTAACCTGTGCAAATACCTGTAAAAGTAAACTGACTCTAGAATGCCACTTCTGTCTGAACAGCTTTTTGGGGATAAACTGAAACAAACCATTCAGGTTTTCTTTTAAGACATTTCACTGATGTTAGCCACGTAATGTCTGTTGTGTCCTTTATTATTCTTTACCAGTGTTCATCAGCAAAATTGCACCAATTTTCCTTTCTCATCTTATGCAAAAAGAATAAGGGAAAATAAGAAGGAATTTTTGTTGTCAATTAATCTCAAGTCCTTATGGCAAATTCTAGTCTCTTGCAAGTCTATGGTGTGTATGTTTGTTACGTGACTGCTAGGATTAATTGTCAGAATCTCTGTTTTTAAAGACAGGGTACTCATACTATTACCAGACCCTGGTATAGCCTAGAGATAAGAGGGAACCTATGTATGCACCTCAAGGTGCAGCCTCTTGGCATAGTTGGCGCTGCCGGTCCTTTTGCCAACCCAAAAGAACCATAGAAAATGCTCTTTTTACAGGAAGGATTTCAACCTTGTACCTTTCTCTAAATGCATAATTTCAAAACTTTAGATTTATTTCAGAGTAGATTTCCTGTGGGAATACAAATCTGGAAGAGACCTCCTGATACATTGAGGCTAGTTCTCTGCGGTGTCTGCAGTCTCAGGCAATCACATCATAACAGTTTTAACCACTGTTAAACTGCTGTCTTAAAGCCAGATGCATTTAGATATTTTGTGCATTAAGAGAATATCCCAAAATGATTCTAGGGCTAGAGAAAGCCTCAGAATTTCTTAATTTAACAAAATAAAGGCATTTACAACTGGATATATGCTTTCATGACCCAGTAAACTGCAGGTTTTCCCTGACTTAAAATCAGTCTTGTTTCCACCTCAAGCCTGGATCATTTCCATTCTCCTTATTCACCCAGCCTTTGGCCTGGTGTCCCAATTTTTGTATTAGTTCTGTCCTCAGTCCTGCAACGTCTTCCTCTGTTCTTAAGTATTCTACTATGAGGTGGAATAAAAATCCTTTAGATAAGTACACAGTAATCTAACAACAACAAGAACAATAGACAGTGAACCAGAAGATTTGGCCAGATTTATGTTTCTGTGTCCTCATGACTCAGTTTTTATGCTGGAAAGGTTTCTTCTGTGGAAGTGGAGAACGAGGTCTGGCAAGAGGTCACACAAGAATGTGCTCAGTATGATCCACAGTTGCTTACATAACCATAAATACTCTGACTGAGGTAAGGAACTAGATGAAAAAGAGTAAAAAAAGTAAATTCAAAACACATCAAACTGTAATCTAAAACAAGTTCAGAAATGCACACACTGTCGGTCCCACAGCGCCTGCATGGTCTGGCACAGTCTGCAGGGTTCCAGCACCTAGTCACTTTTTCACTTCCTTGTCTTATAATCTTTTTGTCTCTCTCTCCGAGGATGAACTTGGAGCTGCGTGAGACAATTCTCTAACTAAATAAACTGAAAATGTATTTTCCCTTCTAATAAATTGTGAAAAAACTGAGCTGTATAGGAGATGAATGGAGGCTTTTCCTTTTTATGTCATTAATAGCATAGCAATCTGTACCGGTTGTGTTTTCTACCAGATGAAAAAATTGTATGTATCTGTTGTGGTTTTACCACTAAAAATAGTGGTACTGACAAGACATGTCCAAGAGNAACGATGCTGCCACTACGGTGCTCCACGCTGAAAAGAGAGAAAATGGCATCCGCTCTCGCTTTTTATACGGGACCCCTCTTTGCGCATGTGCAGATGGCCCTTAGGGGCCGGCCTTTTCTGCGATTGGCTGATTAGTGTTCGAGCCCTGCCCTGGGTACGGCCCCGCGTGCGGTCGCTCACAGGAACGCTGGGCCGGACCGGCCAGAAGCGACGAGCAGGCCAGAAGTGTGGACCAATCATGGTGGCCACTGTGCCACCCGCGCCACCATCGCCGGCACCGCCGCCGGCATGGCTGGCACGGTCGGCGCCGCCGCCATTCCACAGCCACTGTGTGGCTCCGCCGCCGCTCCGCGGCCACCCCGTACTCCAAGGACGGCCGCGCCGCCCGGCCCAGACACGATGTGGGGAAGGGGAGCCACCAGACCCACACCGCAGGCGGGGAAAGCAGCCATGCTGGGGACCAGCCCCATCCCCACCCACCATGGCCCGGGGGGACAGGGCGGCCCGGCCTCCCCCCTGCCAGAGCCCCCGGGAACGGGTGGCAAGGCTGCACTGGGCAGCCTCACACAGGACCGGGGCCCGCGGCAAACCAGGAAGGGGGTCGGTCCCTCACACACACACACACACACACACACACACACACCCTTTCCCCAGCCAGCAGGGAATGGGGGGAGGGGAGAAACGATTTTTATTTTCCAACCCACAACAGTATCTAATGCATGCCATCTAGTTCAAGGCATAGTTAAAATAGTTGATCCTTTAGAAGTCATCTATATCTTATTTAAATGTTCAATTATTTCAAGCTCCATTCTGTGATATGACACACACTATAGTGCAAGATTCAGTTTATTGGAGTGCATTGCTCTTATACTTGAATATGGGGAAAGGAGATGCTGATTACTTTTCAGTCATTATATTTGATTCCTTGATTTTATATATTTAATCAGATCCCGTTTACTTAAATACTCAAAATTTTAATATACCTTGTGATTTAAAACTTGCAGCTGGTTATGCTGGTTGGTGTTTTAATATAGTAAACAAATCACTACCTTTTCATGTTACAGTTTCTGTGATGCTTTATATGATGGCTAATATAAATAACATAATTTTCCCTCAGTACCTTTTATGTTGAAATGCTGTAAAACTTACCAGAAGTACAATAGCATCATGGCTTTTTGTATCTCCTTCATTTTACAATAGTAAAATAATGTTAAATCTTCTTGGCATCATTCCAAGTTATGTTTTTTCTGGCATATGCATATATGAACTACTTAGTGTATAGAAAAACCTCCGGCATGAGATCTGCTTAAATCTGAGGGGGAGGGGAGAATCTTTTTAAATTTGTCATATCAGTGAATGTTTTATTCCTCCAACATTCTTTTTTTTTTTTTTTCTGCCTTTAAATATAGTATGAATGGCATTACAAGTAGAAAACATACGCCACTAGCATAATAGTTTCTTTATTATCTTGGTCTTAATGTCAGTTCAACTTTAGAAATCCTCAGTTAAGTTTCCTAAATTCTTCTAAATGACTGCTCTGTTGAGCACTACCAAATACAGATAAAATTTCAATGAGTTCTTCCAGTACTGATCATTCTATGCAAATGCAGATATATTAGTTCAAATTCAGACAGATTGAGTTTAGATTTTTTATCATCTATTTCACAAAATGAGGAAGAAAGTTATAACTCAGTATGTGCCTTGTTTAAATTTCTTGCTTACTGACCACAGTAAAATCATAGAATTATAGAATGGTTTGGGTAGAAAGGGACTTTACAGACCATGTACTTCTAACCCCTCCAGGGACGCCGCCAACTAGATTGGGTTGCTCAGGGCCCCATCCAGCCTAGCTTTGAACACATGCAGGGATGGGGCATCCACAACTTCCCTGGGCAATCTGCTTCAGTGCCTCACCACACTCACAGGAAAGAATTTCTTTCTAACATCTGGGAAGAGCAGATGACCTGAAGTCTTCAAGTTAAGAGCCACCAGTACTGCCATACTCTGCTACCAAAACAGTCATTGAACAGTTCCATTCAATAGGCAGTTCTGATACAATATAATGCACAGGTTTCTGTGACCAGTGAAAAGATTAGGTGCCTACAGCTGCTTGTGACCACAAAAACCTCTGTTTGCTTACAGCATGTAGGCGTAGATACATATTCTTTGTATTTTTAAGGGGAAAGATGGTGACTTAGTATTGATGAGTCCCAGCCTCCTAAAAACTCTGGGGAAAGAAATTTGTTTTAAATTTCTGGAACAAGAACAAACCAGGAGCACTACTGGTTAGCCTGAACTCTTATCAGGGGCCCATATTTTGCTCAGTGGCAACACAGATGGTATCTACAGGAAGAGCAATAGGGATTTGTCTGCTTGCAGCCAACTGCCTGAACTGAGGGATTAGAACAGCAATTTCATTAAATGATTGTATTTGCAATATGCTTGTACTGTATATCTTGTCAATTGATTACAAAAGTCATTCACTTCCCAAAATGACTGGAATTACAGCATTAAACTATTTGACCATTTCATGCTGTAATTACATGACACCAAAGCATTTTGAGCATTGCATGTAATGACTACCATGTTATTGCTGTAATTCTATCTTGAAGCCTGGTGCCAATGATGTTATACTGTATGAATATCCTGCTAGGAGGGCACTTCTGCAGGAAAGAGAGTCCTCAGCAAGTGATAGGTGATTTTTATCATGAGATAAGCTAACCTCACCAATAAACTGTCTGTATCTCAACACCAAGAGGAAACTCCACACTGTAGCTGTTCCACAGGTGGCTGCTCAGATGGTAACATTTTCCACCCTCAAGTACTCCCAGGTGCTGGGGTACAGCAACAGGACTGAATCCAGCAAAACGTAGACTGAGTTGAAGAGCTTTTGCTGCTGAGCCCTGCCTGATCCATGTGAAAGCTAAATATCTTTTCAGCTGGAGGACTTTCCTGTGGTGATACGAAGGACATACTCACTGGTAGCATCTGTGATGGACTGAAATGTTAATGTCTTAAACATTATCAAAATCATAAAAAGCCTTTTTTTTCAAGCTGCAAGGAAGCAACTGTCTGTCTGTGAAGCAACACCTTTCCCCAATGCACTTCCTGACTGGCATTTGAACTGTGAAGGTGTTGTGGGGTGAAGCAAAGCCTTCTAAAGTTAAGACATGTTTCCCTTTCTTTCTTTTTTTTTTTTTTNTAAAACGTGTTTTTCCCTTTCTGGGGAGATGGGGAGGGGGATTGTGGGTTTTTGGGGGGATTTTTAGGGGCTTTGGGGAGGGGAGAGGGGGGAGGGGTGTTCTAAAATTTCTCTTGTATTTCATAAAGCAAGACAGGCAAGCTCCGGACTTTGCAGAGCGGGGGGGCCAGCGCGGGTGCTCCGCTCTGTCCCCGAAATGTGTGGCGGGAACCGTCCCTTTCTCATGCCGGTTCGCCACCCAGCGGCAGTGGCAGGCCAGGCCATCTACCTGCTGGGGGGTGCTGCTGCCAGTGTCTGCTCGGTGGCTGCTGCGGGCACGGCCCCACTGGCTTGCCCCAGAAACGGCGGCATGGTGCCGCAGGGGCGGTGCCCCCCCCAGGGGGCAATGGCAGCAGAACCGCTGCCAAGCGCCGGCAGNGCAGCAGAACCGCTGCCAAGCGCCGGCAGGTTCGGCTTGGCCATTTCTGGTGCTGTGCAAATGCACAGTGGGTTTCCCATGCGCGTGAAACATGGCGCCAAATAGAGAATGCTGGCAGACCTCGTGGCAGGGGGAACCACCTGCCGCGAGCGGCTGCCGCTGTTGCACTGGGTGAGGGCAGGCCGGTGCAGGCGCCCAGGGCCCCCAGGGTGC
>VYZS01007571.1:0-19412 GCA_013400695.1 Neodrepanis coruscans | reverse complement strand
CACAGTCCACTTAGTCCTGAAGATGGCTTTATCTTCTTGGTGGACCAATTTATGACTTACCCAAAAAATTCTTGAAATTTGTTCTGCAGGGGGTATCTGCGCCTCTTAGGGAGTTAATTTTAACTCCTTTAAAATGTTTAAACAATGAATCCTTATAATATACATTTAGCAGAAGGAGCTTGTTAAACTTCACCATACATTAAAAAAAATCTTATTCTAAATTACACTACTAATACATTTGAACACTATAATATGAATTCTACTTATTAGCAAAAGCAAAACTTTATTATTGAAGCCACCATATCTCACACATTCAACAGACAGACGCTTAGCAACAAATTTCCAGAAACAATTTCTTTTCCACTGCTGCTTTACGACTGTGGGGTTTGGGTTTTTTGGTGTGTGGGGTTTTGTTTGGTTGTTTTTTGTTTTCACCAGGATCTATTACAAATACCACCTGATTTAGGAATTCTTGATGGTCACTGAAATTAGGACGAGCACCCTGACAAATGCTGACATTCTTTGAATGTACTCCATAATAAACAAGCAAATAAAGTCATAGTGGTTGATCCTATAATATTCAGAGATAATTTGTGATTCTTTGTGCCATTTAATGCAATTCATGTGTCTTCCATCCTTTCTCAGTTCCCTGCTGATTTTGACAAATATGTTCTGCATTTGTTCTGTGCCTGAGTACAACCACCATATTGGCATGCTGTGAAACGTGTAGTCCTTTTCACTGGTCTTCTGCAAAACTAACACCAGTACAGCTAAACAATTAAATATTGGCTTTTGGCTGAAATGCCATTAATAATGATATTTTTCTATTTTCATTTTATTAATAAAATAAGTATACTTTTCTTTTCTCATGTCATTATTCTCCTCTTCAAAATGTTGTTCTTTACCAGTGCCTTCTAATTTACAGTTTCTCTCCTCTATTGAAAAGTTCTGCTCAGTTATTCTTTTCATCCTAAGTGCTGATTGTTATAGTTCCAATACTCAGAAGCTGAATAAGATGTACTGAGATGGTACTTTCAAAGCTTTAACATCAAAAGAACAAAATTATCCACTCTGCTACAAGATCTTTGATAAAGTAAGCCAATTATATTTTTTGATTAAATTAATTTATTTCTTTTCTAAGAAAACTTTTAGTACCAAACTAATAAGTTGTTTTAAACCATAGAAAGCAAAGAAGCTCAAAGGTTTGTTACCTATATGAATTAAACAATATAACAGCCACAAAGTGCTGTTACTGTCAATAGAGTTGTGAAACATGTAGAAATACAGTGATATGATTGAAGGACCTAACTGACATTCACTAAATCAGAGGTTGCACTACTAGCTTTGGGACACTGGATGTATTATTTAAATCATTCAGCTTATTTGCACTATTTACATTCTGGTTAAAATGGGAATGATCTTAGGTACAGGAAAAGTAGGCAATTGAGTAAAGTAGCTAATAGAAAGTAAAATCACAAATTCCAGAAAATATGAATAAGATATAAATACTCTGGTACACCTGATCAGGAGTACAGGTACAGAGTGCGACTTCAATTCTGGCAGCAGAACTTTGTTAGAGTCATATTAAGGTCAAGGGGCTTTTTGGGCTTTGTGTTTTGTGCTCCTAAAATGTTTGTTGAAGATAGGTTCTGCTTCTGAAACTGCAAAACTCTCTTTTTTTTCACATTACCAAGAACTTTTGACTTAAGTCTGGGGTTTAGTAGCCTGGCTTCTGTAATATTAAACTGTGATATTGATATATTCCCTCATGTACGAAAGTGCCCTGAGGTTCAAGGTAAATGTGCTCCTCTGGGCTTGTGGAAATGGGCCATGGATAACTCTTGCATGGCCCCTGTGGTGGGCCTGGGAGGAGGCAAGACAATACTTGGGCTCTCCTACCTGCCATTGTGTCTCTGTCCTCCATTGAAGGGGTGATGTAGCTTCTATCGCATAACCTAGGAAAGCGAAAGCAAGCTTGCAGAGAGAGGAGAGCAGATGGTACAAATACTCTGGAGAACACTGTTTTTCCATTTATACTTAATTGCAAAAAACTACAGATTTCCACAATCACAAACTCTAAATTCTTTACACTTCATTATTTTGTTGTTCTTATATAGAAATAGAAACAAAAACATCAATATTTAATCTCTTGATAGCATATTTAACGAAAATAGAAATGAGAGAGGACAATCAAAAGTTTAAACCTTTTAAAAGATATATCAGTCCAAGTTGAAGACTTATGAGTGAGCTACAACCTCTAAATCTTACCATAGAAACATAGATCATGTCTTAATTCTTTGTTAGTCACTAGCACGTCATCATTTGCAGAGGTTTCTGCTGTTTTTGTTAGCAAAATCTTTCCCAATATGATTGTGAAGAAAGATAACACCCAGGTACCCTCAAAATGCCAGGCAGTAGAAGGATTGTGGGAAAATTTATTTCCAAAGTCTAGAAGACTAGAATTTAAGAATATTAAACCTAACAGTGTTAAAAATCACATAATTTTTACATCTTCTCATTTTCATGTATATGCTTTATTGTGTTTCAAAGTTCTTTCCTCCATCTCTAAAGAAATCTATCAGCATGCCAGTGGCACTCACTTAAATTGAAAACAGAACTCGCAGACATAAAAACTAATTAAGTAGCCTGGAATACTTGATTCCATTCAGGGTTCCTGCTTTCCTTAGGTGTATCTGACAAAGTTAATGAGTTTTTTCCCAAATGATTTTCTCCTGTATTCTCTCTGAATACTGTTTGAACCACTAAAATTTATAAAAGCATGTAAAAGTCATGTTTTACATGAAAGAATTGCAAAAGTTTAAATTTATCTATATCTTTATGTCACTTGTTTGAGATAATTGCCTTTACTATTTGTGACAAAGCAATGTATTAATCACATTCTGAGGAAAAAAGTACATTTATATTCTTCCCATCTTTTTATGCAAATCAGGAATTTTGAAGTCTGGCATTATGATACCATAGTAGCAGCCTAACTTTGGAAGAATTTCTATACTCTACATATATTAGTCTTATCCCTTCCTGCCCTGCAATGCCAATCCCCCAAAATCACTGATTAGAATATCATGGGAAAGGAATGAGGTCAGATTTTTTCCTCAAGTTAAAAAGTTATTTCTGAAATCCTCAAGCACTTGCATTGTCTGTTTAGTAAAGAGGCCATTATTCCTTCTAGAGTGATATTCTAAATATTCCTTCTGGAGTGATACACTCTCATTCACGGTGTTCTTCTGTGAACGAATTTGCAAGCTAGACTGTAGTCCCCAGTTTTTTTACCTATTTCATCAGAAAACCTTAGAACTTTTTTGCTATGGAGTATTTGTCCTTAAAACTTTAATTGAAATATTAATTCCATAAAATTTGTACAACCTGAAACACTGCTATTTTTCAATTAAATTTTAATCCAAGTCTTTTCTAAGAGGACTCAAAGTTCTTTTTTGGGGCCTTCCTGGTAAGCAGTATTTATGGTTAAACACATATTTGCCAATCTATAATAGATACCAGAATATTTTTTCCCCTGATGTTTAAACCACAACCTATTTTTACATACCACAGCCCTGTTTTATACTGTTTGTTTGATATTCCACCCCTGGACCTCTAGACTAAGTTATTCTGATTTTCATCATAAGTGAAAGGCCTGTAACTCTCTCAGGTCTTTTGGAACTTGTCTAAGAGGAAAAAAGGCACTAACTGAATCTATTCTGTGTTCTACAGAAATACTAGATTTTAAACTTAGTTAATATCTGAGGTCTAATTAAGTTTTTATTTCAGGTGAAATTCAATGGGAGAAAGATTTGGACTATACCACAGTGTGGCAGTTTTTGATATACTAGGAAATTAAGTAGATTATTTATTTTCAATAACAAGTCCAAACTACTGCTATTAACCTACAGTCATATAATTTTTTAATAATAAAGGTTGCTACAACATAATCATGAAAAAAGTGTTTCTTCATTGAAATAAATTATTGTTAATATGCCAGATCCTCTAAATTTGGTCTGTCAGTTTAATCAAGTGCACTGAAAGTAGAACAAAGGAATTATGGAACTCTTCCTTCATTCAGCATCACTAAAACCACTCTTGGTTGTTCATGCCTGTGAAGATCAGTATGCAATGAAGAGTAATTGAATTGTAAACTATTGCTGCAAAACAATAATGATGCCAAAAGCAACTGTTTGATACTTAATGGTCTCTGCAAGAATAAATCCTGGTTCATTAATATTCATTCAATAAAAACAAACCACTACAATTATCATTAATGGAAATCTGTGTCATATGGTAACCATAGTTTGAGTGTCTCAATTTGCATTTTTAATTACAATAATGAACTGTACTCAAATATATTGACTTTCCTAATTTACATCTGAAGCTGTAAGACTACAATACCTGAGCTACAAGCTCATCGAAGGGGTTTTATATGAAAAATACAAAGCTCCAATAATATTAGCCTTCTGTATATATTGGAAGGAACTTCAGTTCTTTTAACACCTTAAGAGACAGCATATAAGATAAAAGCTGCACACTTTTTCTCAAAAAGTACTTTTACAAGTAAACTCTAGAAAATAAGAGTATTTGACAAATTTTAAAAGGTAACATTGAACTACAATAAAGCATTCCACAAAGGATTGACACACATTAATTCACTCAACTTCGCAAAATTCAAGCCATGTAGTCTCTGCCTACCCAAAATGTTAAGAAAGGAGATTAGGAAAAGAAGAAGCAAAGAAAGAGAGAGAAAGAAAATTACAGCTACCATCTGATCCCTCTGCAAGTCCAGGTTCCACATGCCCAGGTGGCAAGGTTTGAACAGCCTGTTGTTGTTCAAATCAGCATATGTTATTGCTTCTATGTGCTTTGGACTCCTGTGCCTCTCCCCTCCACGATGTGGTGTCGGGCCATGGTCCTGGTGTGCCAGCCAGTTTGGGGCTGGCATAGGGGCTCCAGGGAGGAGCACCTCCAGTATGGAGGAATGTTTCCAGGCTGCTTTTGACTGACAGTTGCCCAGGGGCTGCCCACCGCGGCTTGCAGAGACTGGGGTGTGGGAGAGGACAGGACATCACCTCACCTTTGTGAAATTCAGCCTGGAGCTTCCCCCCAGCACACACATTTGAGTGGGTCCGAGCCAATAATTAATATAATAATCCAGTGTCTCACAGAAGCTCGCTGAACCATATTTTGTTCCAGCTGCTAGCAAAAGGAAAATAATCCAGAGGTGTCCAAGTAATTTTGAGGTTATTACTGAGGTTTAAAACAAATTGAATCCTAATGTGTATTCTAAAATAATTTGTTGTAACATCTGTACATAGTGGAATTAAAGGACCATCTACGAGCCTTAAGAAAATGTTCTTACACATATACGCATCTCTCAGCCGGAGAATGTTCAGATATACACTAATTTAGCAGAGTGCAGCATCATCCAAAGGTACTGAAAATACTAATGGATGAGCCAGTTTATGTCAAATATTTGGAGTACTGAGTACGTAACTAGTCAAGACCCATAGCTTTTAATATTTGTAAAACTTTTTTACTTTTATGCTTAAAAATGCTTTATAATCTCTCATAATTTTCTATAATGTGCTTAATAGATCTCAATACTTTTTCAATACTCTTTTATTCATAAACCTTTAGGAAGAAGGTTGTCACATTTCTTTTCTTGTTGTCAGATATTCTCCTATCACTTGAACAGAAAAATGGTGTCTCTAAACTCTAGAGTGGAGAGTGGATTCCAGGGTGACAATAATATGTTAACCACCAATGCTACCAGGCAAAATCACAAATGGAGAGGCATGCCATAAGTGCAAAATAGATTTAATGTGTAGAATAACAGTGTCTTCTCCAGTACTTCATTTATAAAGCTACATACAGCATATGAGTAGGTGTCTTTAGCATACCCAAATAATTCCTGAAAGCACCTTTGTGAGATACCATGTCCCAGAATCCCTTCTAGCTTCTTTATTTTGCCACTCCCTTTGCAGGAATCTCTCATTTTCAATTGCCTAGGAAAGATAGTCTTCCAAAGATCCCAAAAGGTGTGATTAGAATAAATCCTTTACATAGCGACTTGGATGAATAAACATTTTTCCTTCCATAAACATGAATTTGACACAAAATATTCTTTTCTAACATATTTTTTTTCTTTGACAGAAAATAATATCACAGTTTGTAGCTGTAGGAAAACACTACTTCCAAAAATCATTGAAAATGTCTTCTGCATTGGCATATGAATATTTCATAAACAGGTTTTTTTTCTACTCTAGAGCAAAATTCTCATTATAAACCAAAACACAAGCAAACTTACTTTTGATTTTGGTAGAAGAGTATGGTTTTTTCCATGCAAACAATGTTTGTCTCTGCTTCCAGAACATTACAAAGGAAAATAAAATGTTAATGCTACTAAGTATAATTGTAGCCTGAAAAAAAAATACAGTCCTTCATGAAACATAAAATGACAGGGATCAAAATAAACTATTCAGGGAAAAGTTGTCTGCAAATTAGTCAATCACCTGTATAATTTGTGTTCCATCCAATGGACTCCATCTGCTTTCAGCTTTCCTATCTTTCACAAAGCCCAGCCTTCAGTGTGCTGAGTTTCTTGGCACATGATGTCAGAAGTTCCTTTCTAACATTGATGGCTGTAAGCAATGAATGTTAAGCACAGGGCCTTCAATTTGCAGATCAGATTTGCTGGAAATTTTCAGAGTTATAAGATTTTTGGAGGGCAATAAGCCTCCTGCACAACTCAGCTTTTGATGAGAGAACAAACTGCAGCCTAGCCTATTCTCACAGGAAAAGAATGCAGAGAGATATACTGAGACGATTCGACCTAGCTGTTCTCATGAGAAGGTATGCAAGAGAAGATGATTTGACCTTGGTGCAAGCAGAGAAAAGTTAAACAAAAGGAGAAAACAAGTCCAGAGACACAAGTGCAATAGACAAACCACAGGCCTCTGTGTAATGAAGAGATTTAACCAATTGGAATATGTAGAAATGTGCTCATAAGTTTTATTAACCAATAATAATAGTGTAAGAAGTGTCTGCCAATAGTAATAGAATTAGAAGTGTGTGAACAAGTTAGAAACAGTATAAAAGTAAGTCTGATGCTCGTAGTAAATGGCTTCACTAAATCATATTGGTTGTGTCGTGAAGAACCCTGGAAAGAAATCCTCCACACAGATTCATCCAGCCAACTTCAAATCTGTACATAAGACTATGAAAAAATATCTGTGTGGATTTGCTTAATTGTGTGCTACTCCAGATATTAGGTATTTTAAAGTTCTATGGAGGCCAAAATCATAATATGGAAGTATGCCTGGAGTGTTTGTTCTTACAAATGTGCTATACAGATGCAGACAAGACCAAGAACAATGTACATGCATTTTCTTCACAGTTCTTGAGTATTTTTTAAAAGATTGTCTATCTTCTGTGACTATAGAACATCTGATTGTCAGCTCAACATAAGACCATTAAATATACAATATAAAGAGAGAACTTTTTCTACTCAGTCTTATCTAACATATCAAAATATTTTTCTTTCTCTTCTTCAAGACTCTTTCCTTTTTTCATTCTGTAATGTGTCAAAGTTCATTTGTCTGCCTTACCAGCCTTCTTTGTCCAAAAGGGCTGTGGTATCACTTAATCTTCAATGGCTTCAGGTAAAAGGTTTCTGAGGTACTGCTCTGCTTCTGGTATGTTAGAACTCCACATGTTTGAGTTCTGAAAATCTTACACACCTTTAAAATAGATACCAGGCTTCACCATTCACAGTTTAAAAGAAAATAAATTAAAGACCAAATTAAGCATAAAACAAAAGAATAAAGACTGATCATACATTTTGCTACTAAACTGCAATGAAAATCTTCATACTGCTCTTGTGTAACATAGTCAGTAACACATTTAAACTGCAAGAATTATCATAAGTTTAATTTTTGTTAAATTCACTAGAAACTCACATGAATTCTTTAAGTCTGGTTATTGACATTAGCTTCACTGTACTAATTTCTTCTTTAGAGCTCACAGAAAACTCAAGTTTCAAAATATTTGGGTTACCTTTTGTTCTTCAGTTAACATAAAGACAAAATACCTCAATGGTTGTGTCGTGAAGAAGTATTACATTAACATTCTGCTATTTTTTTTAATCTTTTGATTAGGGAGTATGTTACAGAGGAGTTTTCTATTCAGTGAAAATGTGACAAGTTTTTTTGTTCAATTAGTTAAAATCAGGAATGAAACTACTCCCTTGGTCCTGTCAAGTTATGCTGTCAATGAGGAGTTGGCAGAAAGAAACTGTCCAGGTGGTATAAAGCTCTCATAGCAGCAAATCCATAAAATAGCTCTGACCTAACTGTTCACCCACATACGAGCATCAGCAGTACTGCCAGCTCTAAATCACCAGAAATACCAAGTCAGTTTTCAAACTTTTCAATAGTCTTTTATTTTTCAGAGTTGCTCTTAGGATTAAATATTGCTCAGTTGAGCTTAGTTTCTAAAGCCAGGAGGACTAAGAAAATCTCTTTTTAATAAATGAAAGATAATAATAATCTGTTAAATGAATCCAAGGTGTTCTTAAGGCTCATGAGACAGGTAGTAAAAACGTCAGAATTAACAATGCAAGGTCAGAAGTGAAGAGTTGTTTTATAGTCAAATCTTAATAGAATATTTCTGTTACAAAGTTGCACACATGAGGGGTTTTTTTCCAGAAAAGCTTATTTAATAAATTCAAATTTTCTCTACTTTTCTGGAATTATTTGTAAGACCTCCTGATAAACCAATTCAGGGAAATTATCATTTGTTGGTTTTTTTCCCTCACCAGTCTATTTTTTTCAAACAGAAATGTTTCCTGACTTTACCACACAGATTTACAGAATCACAAACTCTAGCAGGTTGGAAAAGACTGCTGAGATCTCCGAATCCAACCTGTGACCTAACACCACCTTGTCAACTAGACCATGGCACTCAGTGTCACATCCAGTATCTTAGTAACAACCTCCCCAGCAATGACTCTGCCGACTCCCTGGGCAGCCCATTCCAATGTCCAATCACTCTCTCTGTCCTAATGTCTAACCTGACCTTTAAAAACTGGTATGCTACCACAATGAAATGAATGATGAAAATAATGCTTGGCAGGGGCTTAATCAGCTCTGCTGATAAATCTGCAGCTATTGCAAACCATTATTGACCAATTTAAATTGTTATGAGTCTATTATTGATGTGATATTTTAATGCTGTAATCTGATGAACAGCCAGTGATGAACTTTGATCTCATCATCTATAGCCCCTTTAAGTACGTAACTATGCATTTAAACTCATTAAAAGGTGAAGTAGAACAATCATCTGTTAAACCGCATAACAGCTTTATATAACAGGTTTACAGGGCATACATCACACGAAGATGAATAACATGTTTCCAACTCTTCATCTTCTTTGTGCTCCATTTTTTCTCCTTGTTTATATACTGTATAACTTCGTATCTTCTTTAATGTATATTTTACCTGCTAGCATTAAATGTTTTTAAATATAAAAGCAGACAAACACTGGATTCTGGCTAAACAGAGAATGTTCAATGTTAACTAATTTTTTTTTTGGTTCAAGAACATTACCATTCCTGTTTGGATATCTAAGACAGCATCAGAGGCCAGATTGAGAGGTAAGTTAGAGTAGAAGGCAAGTTTCAATCAAAAATGCCTGCCTATCAAATTTAAAGAGGATAAATTGGCACTAAAAATCAAAACTAAAAAATCATCTCTACTGAAGAGCAGAGATTTTTCACAGATTTGCTACTGTGAAATTACAAGTCTATTTAATGGAGACCAATAGAGCTGGAATAGTATTAAAAAACATCCTTTTAATGGTAAATTAAAAAGAATTAGTAGGATGCTTCCGAATAAGAGGTGAAACACTGGAGATCCTCTATGAAATGCTTCACTACCCACATTTCAAAAACACTGTTTAATGCTAATCAAAGCCATCTGCAATAATAAATCGTGCAGTTAGGCCACTATAAAAATAAAGTAACGCATAGTTACTTTAGGCTGTTGTTGACATTAGAACTAATCAGGAATCAAAATTAGTTTCCAACAGCAATCAGCTTAATTTATTTCTGACTTTATCTGAGTTGACATGTTCCCTTGGATTATTTTTGTTTAATAAATCAGCAATTTCTAACAGAAACCTTTCCAATGTGGTGTTATCAACCAGCTCTAGCAAGCACTGTGATCTTTTACTTCCTTGATATCATAACTCTTTGTTCTTTTCATTAGATTACAGAGATTATTAATGAGGAAAAAAAATTAAAAGAAAAAAAGAAGAAAGATAAGAAAGGTCTAGATCAAAATCTAACAACTTTTTAGTATATAGAACAGAAACTACAGTAAAGTACTCACAGTGGGCCGGGCACATACCTAGACACAGATTTACTAAAAATACAGAAGTTCACTTTTTTATGTTTAAGCTGAAATTAGTAGTAATTCAGTGACTTGGTTTCACTTTCGAGAAGCATGGTCCAGCAGGTTTACTGTGGGTGCTCGGACTAGTTCCCTGGAAACTCTGCTCACTGCACACATCTGGCAGGCTTTCATCAAGGTCTCAGATGCCCGTTCAAGTAAGGACATAAATAAAACCATGACTTTACACTTGTACCATTTAACTGTTATGTTCTTGAAATAAATTTAATTTAAGCATGGAGACCTGAATGTGCATGGTCTTGCTTTTATTTAAAAATTACCTTGTTTTTATTTAAACATGCAAACATCCTTTATGAATATTTTCTTGTAAAAATTATATAATAGCTTAAATGACCAAAAAGGAGGAACTTCTCTCCATGGAAAGGAACTGTGCAACATGTCACAGGAAAGCCATTCAGAGTTTGTGAATATGGCTTCCTCAGCATCAGAGGTGAGGTAAGATTTGTTCCCTATCTATATTTACATTCTATCTTAATAAAACAGCTATTTTATTGCAGCATTTGTTGTTGGACCTTTCTTGTTGAGGTAAAGAAAGAACACTCCACCATCCCTTTCTCCCTCTCTTACCATGTACCCCACTACAGAACACATGGACTAGCTGCATTTTCAAATTTTTAAATGTTTTGCTTTGCTTTGGATATTGCTGTGATACACAAAAATATGAGGAAGGACATATTTTCCTTATCTTTCTGGTGGCCAAAAGTGCGAGAGGCTATATTTTTTTTTCTTACTGCTGATAGAGCATCATATATTGAGCAGCCCAAGATTTTTCTCAGCATGGCATGCTAACAATTGTGGAGGAATTTGTTACAATGGGGTACAATTTGCAATTTAAGTCACTCTATAAAACTGGAATAAATATAATTCACCATAATTAAGGAGAAATTACATGTATTTTGTTTGGTACTAGTCCAGTTTCTTCAACCAATGGCAGTTGAAGCATACAAAAACATATTTACTGTAGACTTGCTTGAAATATTTGAAGCTATTTGCATTATTTCCTACATAAACAGCACCCCTGGAGTTAGACAGTAAATGATGTCTCTGGCACTGGATAACCAGTAATTACTTTTTTTCATGGAACCACATTAATGTTCTAAATAATGCAGCCACTTCTGTGTTAAAATTTCATGAGCTTGATTGTAATTATTCTTCAGTTTGTGGCACTCTACAAGGTCTGATCTAAATCTAAAAATAGCATCAGCTGTTACTGCTTTGAGCTTTTTTGACACTAGAAGAGCATAAACATGGAAGAACCAGTTCAGAGGAGTTTAACAGGCCCATGATGGTCAAAAAGAACAAGTAATACAAGTTACTGCTCAGCTTTCAAAATCTCAGTAATTTAAAAGTTAGAGTATTTCTTCAGCTATTGAAGGACGCCATAAGGGCAGATAATCTGCTAAACTGCAATAGCTGCAATTTTTTACAGATTATTAAAATTACAGGACTTACATGTACATATAATTAATTCTTTTCGCCCTTGTGAGTAGAACACCTAAGAAAAAACTATTCGAGTTATCTGGAGAATTAATCAGTGCCACCAAAATTTAATTTTAAAAAAAAATTGCATTAGTATTCTATTCCAACACTGGAGTATGTGTTCAAAGTGTCTGAATGTATACTAGATTTTTAAAATGTCAGATCACTTGTTAAAAATGTTATATGATTGAGAAAGCAGAACTGTTAATATGATCTTTTCAAACTAGCAAAAGACTGATTCAAATTTTGTGACTGTTCTACTGTGAGCACTTGGTCAGAAAAACTCAGCATTTTTCAGCAGTTTGTCTTACAGGAACTGTTATGTTTCTAATATCATTTAATGCAAAAAGAAAGTTTCTTCAGGGTAGCACAACACATTCTATTTGCTCAGAGCTAAAGATAGTGCCACACTGCAGAGAACGCTGTATTACCTATATTTTTAATTTCTTTTCTATAGCACATAGTAGGAAACAAAAATTATAGTTTCATACACTGTATATATAATAGAACACACTGCACCATCAAAACACTTACAAGTTCATTGTGGTAGTCTTCCTGATACTGAATATTTTACATTGTGAGTAGGACAATTAAAGGCAATCTATGATGTCAGGACATTAAAACCCAGATTAAAATCCAGCTTTGAATGAATTCCTTACACCAGTAATTTATAACAGCAAATTCCTTAAAGCAGTCATCTTTCTGAAATTTAATGCACAACAAATTACAGGAAAGAAAAGACAATTTCACAAGGATCTTAGTATTCGGAGACTTCAGGAAAGTGAAAGACTGAGCTTGACGTGATATAATAGTGACATAACAACTATTTGCCATTAATTTTTTCCCAAATTTCAACTCAAATGACAGCTTAGCAATAATTGTTATCTATATGGTAAAAATCTTAGTGTTTTGTGAAATCACCCCAAACAAATCTGCATTCTAGGAAAAAATAATGCTCTGTTCTCTCATTGTCATGGCATGGTCTTCTGTGTTTTATAAAATTTTCATTTGCAAGTGTTCCCAAATGACTTGAAATATTAATGTTTTAGAAAGCAAACTCTGTTCTGAATAAGTTTGATAGCACAAGTACCAAATGCACCATTCTCCTATTATCTGAGATATATATTTAATGCATTTTGTAGCCCTTATTAAAATTTATTGCCTGGAATAAACTGGATCATCCAGAGTGCACACATTTAAATTGAGTATTTTTGATCCAAACTGAAGTCAGCAAGAATATGTGGTGCAGTTACAACTACAAAATAAGCAAACAGTAACAGAGAAGGAAAATGCTGCTAACAAGAGCAAAGAAGAATAGAGTGAAGCTACTGAAGTCAATTGCATCCATATTTCCAGTGATGAGGCACTGGAACAGGTTTCTTAGGGAAGCTGTGGAGGAACTCAAGGCCAGGTGGAATGGGGCTCTTACCAAGCTGATCTAGTTGAAGGTGTCCTTGCCCACAGCAGGGAGTTTGGAACTAGATGATCTTCAAGGTCCCTTTCCAAGCTAANAGAATAGAGTGAAGCTACTGAAGTCAATTGCATCCATATTTCCAGTGATGAGGCACTGGAACAGGTTTCTTAGGGAAGCTGTGGAGGAACTCAAGGCCAGGTGGAATGGGGCTCTTACCAAGCTGATCTAGTTGAAGGTGTCCTTGCCCACAGCAGGGAGTTTGGAACTAGATGATCTTCAAGGTCCCTTTCCAAGCTAAACCATTCTATTATTCTATGATTCCACGATTTTTCCAAATCAAAAAGCAGGTGTGATTTTTATCCAAGGATACCTTGGATTATAGAAAGACATATGTCTATGAATATATTTTTTTTACATAAATAAGTTTATTATCATAGAATAAAAAACTTGCATATGCTTGGATGCAGAGAAGTGAACAAAGTCATCTTCCCTGGCTTGTGAAAGACTTGATGAGAAATACTGAAGAGAATTCGTGCTTTCCCTTGCTTAAACCTCCTGCCATAACTTCCCTGTGCATATGCAATGATTTGTCATTAACCCTAACCCTAACCCTGACCTGACCCTTTTTGACAGGTACTGTAGTCTGTTGAGGAAAACTGGGTTTGAAGTTTGGTTAGTGAAAATTTAAGGTGACATTCTTAATTTCTGGATTTTAATTTCAGCATATTCTATCAAACCAGAGTGAGCTTTCTTCCTTTCCATGAAATGCACCTCATGGAAGACAGGTACATAGGTAGCTGATGGAAGTACATACATACATACATTTTTTGTGACCTGATCAGAAAGATCAAACAATATCATTTCACAGCTTTATCCTCCAACTAGATAGTTATGAGTAGTTCTAAAATATTGTAATAGATTGAAGAAACTATTTCTGACTAGTAACATCTTCGTATTTTATATAGAGGGGTTTTTTTCTAAGTCAGCCAAGTTCTTGTAACATAAAGACTGAGGCCTTTTTAAAGTTACGTAGCAGAATGTATAAATGGTGTTGCACTGTAACTTAAGGAAGGCGAATAAGCACACAAATATTTCCATAAACAATGGAAAAGAACAAAAAGTTTTCTGTATGAGTGGGCATTTTCAAAGGAACAAAAAACTGGAAAGTATTTTTAGATACATTTATTTGTTTCTCTGTGGATAGATTTTAAACTTGTATCTTAACCAGTGCTACAGGCTTTCAATTAAAAAAGAAAATTGCAAAATTTCATATTTTCATATGCACTTAACAGCGTACTATATAAAAATTCTTCCTTTTCTAAATCAAAATATAAAGGAGCACAGGAAAGCAAAGAAGGTTTTCACAGCATCCTTTCATAGTAGATACAATATTTTTTAAAATTTTAGTCAGAATGATCTTAAAGGGAATAAAGACAAAAAATAGCCTATAGCTGGAGGTAAGATTTATGTTCATATCTAAACATAGTTTTTATGGGGTAACTGGGGAAAAGGGTGGAGGGAAATGTCTCTTAAAATTTTTTTTTTGTCTTTTCCTGAAAGTCTGCAGCAAGCGAAATGGGTGGACCCTGCACCAGTTGCTGGTGCCTCGGCTCCAGCAGCTCCCCACCTGCTCTGCGCTGCCACCACAGGTGCCACTCCCATGGCTCCCCGCCCACTCTGCACCACCACCATGGCGTGGGGCACAAGTGGAGCATGCGTTGCCTTGACAATGTAGCGAGCGGGGGCAAGATCCAAGCCAGCACCACAGCACGGAATTGGCCAGCGGCAGTGGGTGCAACGGCTACTCTGGATGTGTGGGGCCACAGCTGGGAGGTCACCCCATGGATTCCCACGGTGCTGATGGTGAGGCAGGCAGTGGTGGCAGCCCCTCCCAAGGAGGGAGCAGAGTGCTACCCTGAGAGCTTTTGTCGGCAATACTGCCACGTTGCCTCGTGGTGAGGTCTCGAAGAGGGGGCAGACCCCAGTGCCATTTGACAACAAGTCAGGCTGCCGGCCAACGGAGAAGTGGCATGCACCAGAAAGGAAGCACAAGAACACACAAAAACAGACACCCTATAAAAGGGGAAGAAATGGAAGTTGGCTTTCTCTCTTGGCATGGGCATCTGTGTGACCACAGCTTGGGCAGTGCCAGCAGAAGACCACATGGCTCCATGCAGTGGCAATAGCAGTGTGGTATCCCTTTCTCTTGGGTTCCCCAGGGGGTTTCCTTTCATTCTCCTTCGATATTCCAGCAGCTCTGGAGTGGGACCCTGCTGCACTGTCCAGGTGGCAGCATTCCTTCCTCCCTCTCCACAGCCCAGCAGCCGGCCCAGCAGCAGAGTGGTTATTTCTGTTGTGGGTTATTATTGTCAGGTTACTGTATATTGCTAGTTCACATGTATAGTTGTTTTCCATATCTCATATTCCATATATTCAATAAATTATTTTGTTGTCATCTTCTCTATACGTCTCTCATTTTTAGTAATGTCCCCTAGTGTCCAAAACTGGGACAATAGTCTTAAAGTGCTAACTATTTTTAAGTTGATAAGTTGACTTAAAATATGATAAATATTCACTACTTGCAAATAGGCCCCATGGTAGAAGAGAATTTAAGTTTGTTTCTTTTTATACTATCTCTTGTAAAAGTAAGATTGTGTAAGACTGAATCTCCCTTGCTGCCTTTTGGAACTCTCTTGATTTAAAACAGTGTACTACATTAATTTATGTGCTGTCACATTACAAAAACAAAATCCATTGTTAAAAGCTACCTGTCAATTAAAAGATATGATTTTAAATTTACCTGTATCTACATGTTTTGCAAAAAGCAGTTAGGCCCCAGGATGGGTCTCTGAGATAAGTGTTATTACTAAGTTTGTCTTTTAGGGCTCTGCTAGAACTGTAGCTAGGAAAACCTTTCTTTCACTCTTTAGAAGGTTAGAGCTGGTAAGTTTAATAAGGCAAAATTATCTTGCTGTTAAATTGCTAGAGCTAGGTAAGCTGTTGGAAACATAGATGTCAGTAATTAAGTGTTGTCAGCAACAGAATTTCTGCTTATATTGCCAAAATTTTTATGAACATAGCCACATATCATACAATATAGAGCCATGGACATGTCAGTTCAGACAAGCCTTGACTGTGCCACTCTTTCTAACATGAGGCTTTCTACAGAACATGCTGTTACTGCCCTACTACTTCATTCCCAATCCAAAGTTCTCATTTCCACCTGATACAACCAAACATCTTCCTACCTAGAGTCCTGTGTTTCCTTTAATTTTCTTTAATAGTCTCTTTTCTTCTAAACAATTTAAATGCATTCTCCATTATTATTTTAATATTCACATATTAGCATTGTTTTAGATTAATAAGTATCAAGGTATAAATTGCATACCTACTTATACTGCATTATTCTAGATTTCTTCTTTTAACTTTCTCTTACTATCTCTTATGATTTTTGCCTTTCCTTAAGTTGAAAGTTTTGAGCATTCAATAACTTTTAGACATAAAGGGTTTTGTATTTATTTAATGTGATCAGAAAAATACAGAACATCAAATTTTACGTAGTCACTTCTCCAGCTTTCACAACAGTTATTTTAAGTTACAGCTCCTATGTTAGGAAGAGGTAGATGGTTGGTTATGTTCACATGTTGCATCCTTTCCACATCCATGTTATTTGTGTCTTGTTGGTTGAGTTCAAATTATACACCTTTTACAGCATCCACGTCAATTGTGTGATTTTATTTTTCTTTCTAGTTCAACTTTAAGAAATTTAAATTTTAGCTATTAAATCTGTAAATGTTTTGACTACTAAAAAAAAAAAAGCTTTATAGTACTAGATACCTTCTATTCTGAAAGTAATTATAAACTAAATGTCACCTTAACCTTCTTGCCTTTGAGCTAAATAAACTTGCTTCTTTTTTTCTGTGCAATTAAAAATTGAGAGCTAGACCACAGATCAAACGTCTGCTTCTGCAATATAAAGAGAGAAGTCCCTTACTGCCTGTAAATAATTTTAAAATGTTTTCCCTAACATGCCAGTTGAATAAACAGTCCTCTGTGTTGCTCAAGACTGCATTAGAAAGCTAGAACCAAGTCCTGACAGCAAACTGAAAATCAAATTGATCATTAAGTCATTGATCCAAACAGCTATTTGAGACACACTAGAGACTGAAAAAAAAATTAAAAATGTGTATTAATGTTAAATGTCTTCTTATTCTTCTCATTCTCAGACATACAATCCAAAGCATAGGAATCTGATATACAAGTGAAATCATATTTGTATCACTATCGTGACCTTTCTGCCAATCACTAGAATGTCTACCAGGTTCTTAAAAGATCTATGTTTGTGCTCTTCTCCTCTTTTAAATTCTAATTTAACGATTGTAAATTTAAAAAGTAGTAACTGAATGCTGATCCTATCTCAAAGTTCATTTCAAGATTGTTAGCTACAGTGCATTTTACAAAATCTAAATAGAAGTAACTATAGCAATAAGTTTTTTCCTCAGGCAATGAAGTTTCAATTAGTCAGGTAGATATTTTCTGCAGAAACCCAATATCCAAAACCATGGCTTGCTTCCTTGGAACCAAGATGCTTTGAGTCAGCTCTGTAGATTCAGTTCTGGAAAAATCTGTGGGATCCAATTCCTCAGCAACTGACCTGGGGTACTACAGACAATCTTAGAGTTGCACTGTAACATTTTATGTACATTAGAAGTCAAGTGCAAGGACATGATGTGTTCGTTTTCTCCAAGATCTTAATTTTCTCTTCTTTCTAACAGTACAGAAAATGCAAACACAATGTTGATTACATTACAAAGTACAATTTTTTGCACTGTAATGTTTTTAAACTTAAAAATTAATTGTCCCAAAGGCAAGAAGCAATACTGATATGACCATCAGTGTTGCTCTCCTAAGATATTGCGCAATTAAAATGTAGTGAATTTTTTTCACAGAATATTTGAAAATGTAAAACATCAAATTGAGAAAGAAACATTTACTAGCTGAAAATTTAAATAGGTTTTGGGTATGTATAAAGAAATCTGGGGACTTTGTATGTATAACCTCTCACCTGTACTGGTTAAAGCATGACAATATCTTACATGTCTTCAGCAAGTCAAATGGTAGTTAAATTACTTGTCTTACTTCTTCTGTATTTGCTTATGAAAATCAAGCTACTAATAAAACAATAATGCTGTAACAAATTTTCTATGCCAACAGTTTATTTCTCTACATTATTGTTCCTTGAGTGGTAAGGAAAGGATTTAAGCAATATAGAGTTTTCAGGGCTGTTGCATTTTCTGAGGTTGCATTGCTTCAAATGCTGGAATAATAGTAGCAAAAATAGTTTTCTCAGCTCAAGTCACAGGTAAGATCACTAATTCAGCTGCTCAGGCCTACTCCCTGTGGAAAGGCTAAGTAATTGCTAATGATTCTTTAGGAGCTAATTTCACTTGAAATTGCTCTATACATTTCTAAAAAGTAAGATGACAGTCTGAAAAGCATTATTACCGAGTACTTTAACCTTTGAAAGTTAAAAAGATCAGAGGACACTGAAGAGTAAGAGAAATCAAAGACTAGATAAGTAAAGCATAGCAAAAGATAAAGGCATACCTTTCAGGATGGAAATGTCTGGACTCTGTATGTGAAACTAGTTGTCTAAAAGGTAAGTATTGCATAAGAAGTGCTTTCAGTCACCTTCTTTTAGATATGCTATGTCCTAGAGAGAACATTTTTCCCAGCAAGATGGCTTGGACACAACCCTGATTTTTCTTCTACTATGGGATCCCAGCTGCTTTGCTTAGTTGGATGAGAGAGACTGCAGCAATCTCTCATCTGTGCATTGACCAGAAGTCATGTATTGAAGAAGAATCACTGGGGAAGTCCCTTGTATAACATACTGGAGATGTGCATCACTTGCATTTTTTTATCACTGATCACTCTACTGGGCACTCCCAGGAAGGGAGTCTTGTTGAAGACACTGCGTTCTTGGGTGAACTTTTCAGTCATTCTCATACAATTGCCTATATTTGTAGAAGGATTTCTTAAAC
>VYZS01007570.1:0-28110 GCA_013400695.1 Neodrepanis coruscans | reverse complement strand
GGGGGGGGGGGGGGGGGGGGGTGGACAGGGCAGAGGCGGAGGTGGGAAGAGCGGGTCTTGTCGCCGCTCGCTGCCGCGGCCGCCCGGGAGGGCACGGCAAACGCGTGGAACGGTGCGGAACGGGCGCGGTGCGGAAGGAGCCGGGGGCGCTGGCTCTGATTCGCGCCCCCGCGGGTGGCTCCGCGGCGCGGGGAGCGGCGCGACACCGCTTCGTCCCCACGGATCGGAGGGGCCCGGCCCGGCCGGTGGGGCCGCTCCCTGCCCCGGCAGCGCCGTCGCTGAGCCCGTGGACCTCCGGCGGGGGAAGCGGCGTCACAAGCGGACTCTTCTCTGGCTTGTAGGGGTGGCCGTCCGGCGGGAGGGAGCCCCGAGCCGAGCCCCCGGCTAGGGAAGAAGCGAAAATGGACATCACGCAGCTTCCCAGTGCGCGTATTTTCCTTTGTCAGTAAGTAATTCCGCTTGTCAGGTTTTTGGAAATAACTCTTTTAAAGTCGTACTGTCACCTTTAACTCTTGAGTGTCACGTGCTTGTTTTGTTCTAGCTCAAAACAATGTTGTCCTTATTCACCGTTTTTGCAGGGATATGGGACTTCTGCTGATCCTGATGGAAGTCGTGCTGTTAGCCGTCAAAGTGGATGCTGTAAGTAAAACGTCTTATGACTTTCACAGCGGAGAAGAGAGGAGGAAAAAGCAGTTTCTTTGGTACCAGAAAGTGAGGAGCTGCATTTTCCTTTGCCAGATGGCTCATCTATCATTCTATTAAAAGAAACAACTAACAAATCATCTCTGCAAGACTTACTGATTGCTGCCTTCAACAGAAAGATGTTTAACAGGGAAGCAGAAGGCTTCAAGTGTCAGGTTGTTTGAAATATTCCATTGTTAATTTTGCTCAGACTGGATAATTTGTTAAAGCAATAGTAAAAAAACAAACCCCAAAACTTCTTCATTTTTTTAAGAAAGGCACTGAAGATGCAGTGCAGTAGATACTGAAGAGTACTTTGGAAAAGTTAACCTGTGGATTAAGTGTCTCCAGTTAAGTACAGACCTCATCTGAGGACTGTGAAGCTTGTTTTTACAAATCAGAGGCACGTTAACAACTAAATTGTTGTTTAAATTAAACTGCTAAATCCAAAAACAGATGTTAAGTGCTATATAAGTGGTTGCAGCTATCCACCTGAAGTGTTGGTATAAACAGAAGTTATTCTTGTGCATCATTGTCACAAGGATGTGAAAGAAGTGAGAGAGAACATATATGAAGTGCAACATCTTCCTGTTACAAAGGTTGATGAGTTTTGTGGAAAGGTTGTCATTACTATAAGTAGACTTTGGATCAGGCCTGAATACAGCAATGTTGGTAAGGTTAGTCTTGTGGCTGCATTCACTGGTCAGCCACAAAGTGTGAGTAAGGCTCTGTGGTCATGTGTAAGTGGGACCTTAATTATATTTTTTCAAAAGCTGTCCTACTGTATGCAACTTTATGATTTTACACTCTTTATAGATATCTGTTGTGGTTACATCTTTGTGGTGAAATAGCATGCTGTAATTAAGGAATGGGAAATACTAGGGCTTTTGCAGCAGGTGTTGTGACACATGATAATCCTGCATTCCAGCTGCAGGTGGCATGTGGAGCTTGCCCGTCAGTCAGTGTGGATGGTTGATCTTTTCTTAACATGTCTGAGCAAGAGCTGTAAGGCTGGAGACCCACAGCCCCATTGGAAGGCACAGGAATGAGGACCTGAAGTGTCACGTGCTACTAGTCTTTGCCATGTTTGGATACATTGTTCTGGTGTGTAGCCTTGAATTGATGATAAAATTACCACCTGCTATTGAGACCGGGGCAGTCTGGTGATACTGCAAATGTTTTATACTCAGTAATGGTATCACTGGGATTAGTTGATATACAACAGTGGCATTTGTGGTATGACCCTTCTTTTTATGAAGTTGTGCTGGAAGGTGTGTAGCATGATACTCGAGTTTTAGCTGTAGCATGGTCTAATTCATTCTCCTTCATGTTCTTATTGTAGACCGCAGGCTGTGGTGTTAAAATAGAGCTATACTGAAGATGTGTTTGAGATACCTCAGTTAGTGGACACAATGTGGTTGTGGCTGCTTGAATCTCCCTCCACATAATGGTTTTCCCAGAGAATCTTGGAAGAGTAAATTGACCTGCTTGGAGATCTAATTTCCCAAATCTAACTGTTCCTAAGGTAGTGGCTGGGTAAGAGATGAAACACCACAGTGAATCTGAGTGTGAGTGGGGAAGTTTGGTCATGTTTCCATGAAAAATTGAGTTGCACTGCCACCAGAATATTTATCCTATTTTCCACCCATGTGCTGCTCCCTTCCCTTGGCTAGCCCAGGTCTTTCCTGTAGTCATGTGGTGAACTGAACTGGAAAATTCCTTTTTTAAACTAATGAGTCTCCCAAAAGAGAAGAGAGGTGAGAGCTAACTTTATCCTGGATCAGAGCACCACTTGTATTCATAGAAACTTGGGCTGGCATGGAAGGAACTGGGAGCAGACAGCTGGGCATGGAAGCAGGGTTGGATTTGTTTCTTGCACTGACAGCTCTGGTTGAATGTGTTTGCATAGTGACACAGTAGGTGTTTGTGGGAATTGCAGGTGGGTTGCTGGCAGTCGTATTCTTTATATTGTAATCCTGTTTTCCACACTGAATCTTCTCCTATTTGTTACACAGATTAATGTGCTAATGTTTTGAAGTGTTTTATTAACTTGGATTAAAAAACTTGCTATGAATTATTACAGTCTGTAGGACCAGGTCTTAAAAGTCATGGTCCTGCCTGTAATGAGACAAGCAGAGCTGCTGAGTTTGACAGCCATATATATATGTGAATGAGTTATTGCTGCTGGAGATAAGTGGTGTTGAATGAGTAAAATTGCACATAGAAAGAAGGAATGAGGAATGAGGTTAAGGAGAGAACCAGGAAGGAGGGAGAGAGAAAGAGTGGAACTCAGTGAGTTTGACTGAATGTCTTGCCTGGCAGGCTGCTGCTAGCTGTTAGGGAGACGGATGTTTCTCAGCAGAAAAAGAAATGAGAGGAAGGAGGATGTTTAGGATATCTGAGAACTGGGGGAGAAAAAAAATGGTATCTCTGGCAAGAGAAGAGAATGCTGGTTGCAGGCTTGGAGAACTAAGGAAAAGAAGTCTCTGAATGGAAATGCTAGGACAGACAGCCAAATGGAGCAGATCAGGCCGCAGTTATCTTTAGCACTCTTTGGCAAATGCTGGCTTGTGATATTGAAGGCCTCAAATAACTTTGAAACTACCCTGAATTGTAAATTTAAGAATTCACATGACTTAATTAAAATTGAGTAATATTAACTACCTGAAGTTCAACCAAGTTTGTAAATTTTTTCTCCCTTTCTGCCCCTGCAAATACATTTAATCCAAAATATAATCCTTGGATATTTCTTTTTCTCTTCAGAGAGAATATAGTTGCTGCTAATGCTGTTTTGTTTTTTTTTTTGTCTTTCCCAAAGCACACTTTTTCCTAAGTAGTTTCGTGACATTTGATTACTTTATTGGTGCCCCCTTAGTATATTTTTTTAAACTACCTCTAACAAAGATTACCTTTTTTTTACCAAGTCATATTCTGGTGAGAGCAATAGAATCCCAGAAAAAGGAGGTAACTCTCAGATCAAAGAACGAAAGCTGAGAGAGAATATGTCTGAATAACGTTTGCAAAAGTAACTTTAAGTAACAGATGGCCATTTTATAAGGAGAACATATATATATACATATAAAGAAAACAGAGTTGAAGTAATTCATGAGATATAATTCTCTTCACTTCTATGAGATTTTATATGATAGGGAATGTCATCAAAGTGGGAGAAGCAATAATCTTTACAAAGAGGGAATAAAACCAATAGTACTACATACTTCTTCTGTTCATTTCATAATGAAATTGGATTGCTGTCATAGATGACTAAATTACTGCTCAAAGTTAAAATTTGTCAATGCTCTATAGCTGTCTCATGTCCAGGCTTTCTCAGATGTGCCCCGTTTTATTCCATCTGGAAACTTTTGTCTGGTTGAAGCAGGAGGACTTTTTACATTAAGCCAGGATTTCCAGGCTGAAAGAAGACAGGGTGGAGTAATCACTCTGCCCATCCTGCTCAGCATGTCCACTGTGAATGTATGCACTGGAATCACAGTGTGAAAAATGTGATAGGGCAGGCATACTGCCCCAGTGATCTGGGAAGGAGGCATCAATCTGAAGTATTGATTTCTTCTGCCACGTTACTTAGTGTGTGCAAACCAAATCCATCTCTTCCTGGAAATACCAGACTCTGTGTGCTGCTACCAGCACCTACGTAGTTCTTCACAAATAGCTCTGCCTAGGAGATTCCCCAGAAAGAAACATTGCAATCCTATTTGATAATAGTTTCATTTCAGGTGTTTCCATACTGGCAAACACGGTTTACTTATGTCTGTTTAAATAAGCATACAGTTGGGCTCATCTTTGAATAAGAGTGGTGTTCCATAAGAAAATCAGAAAGAATAATGATACCTTGAAAAAAAAATCCAGCATTTTGGAGAGCCTCCCAGCATATGTGATTGCTTTATTCAAAATTTCTTTGAACCATGAAAGAATTACTGGATAGTTCAAAGAGAACTCTTCTTACATTCAGTCATGGAGCTGTCAGGAAGGGTCAACTCTTAGAACTATTAGAAGCCCTGAGAGAAGGAGGTGGCATCCTTGCAGCTACATAAGACAAAGCCCCTCATTTTCACCAATACTAAGAGCGATGTCTTGGCATTATTCATTTAAGGACTAAAGATAAGTTGCACCAAAACCAGTTGTGTCTCCCTGGAGTTAGTGACGAAAAGGAGTTTCTTGCCTAGGTCTGTGTTTTCTGCGCACGTCTCAGCCACACATAGATTCCTGATTCACTTTTTCTTGTGAATAGAAGTCTGCTCAGTGAATATCTGCTATACTATATTCCAGTTAATTGTATTTTTTGAGTTATTAAATGGCATATCATATAATTATGATGCATTTTTTAGGAGAAGAGACAAGAGTTCTGTCAGCTTCCCAGATCTCTGAGTTAAAATGTTGATGCTGAGAGACAAAGTGAACTATCATGCAAGAAAACAATCTTGTTATTTTTGTCATCTTAGCCTGAAATAAGCTGAACCAGTTTCAGAAACTCAGCATTGTTTCCTTAAGTGGGACGTCTAGGGTTTATTGTGTAGTGATTGCACCAGAGGAAGTCTTTAAGCACTGTGACACTAAACCTACCATGTATTTTTTAAATTTTATGCAAAAAAAAAAAATGTATAATCCACTCATATTTGCCTTACCCAAAATGCGAATCTGCATTGTGGCTTATTCAGTTATACTATAGGCAGACACATTTGTTATAAATATTTTAATTCAGTAGTTCAGAGCACAGTTTATTTTAGTGGAACTTCTTTCTTTTTTGCAATAATGAATTTCTTGTTTGAGAACAGATTGTTCTTTAGTAGTTGACTGGACTATTCTTTATTAGTTCTTTGCATTTGTTTTTCCAAACCAAAAATTGGTGAAGGAGCAGAATGTTCTCTATAGCATATTATACTGATTGAAGATATTGGGAGAGTTTGATGTAAGTTTAGTATATTACAGTTACGATATCTTTGCTTGCTGAAGAAGTCATTTTGTCTTCTTATGTTCTTTGCAGTACCTCATTTGCTTTCAAGGAGTAAAAAACACAGTGAAATTTGCAGTATTTCCTGATTTTTATCAACAGTTATTTTCTGTAAAATGGCAACAGTTAGTTGACAGCAGCCATTGACTCAGCTCACAGTGAAAGTATGTGATCTTTATCATGCAAACATTTCTGAGTGACCAAGCACGGACATTGCTGGTTTTCATGTGCCCTTTTTTGTCCATTTGGAAGCTGAGGTTGCTGATATGAATTACGACCGACTGTGCAAGGGTAGCTCCTTGTTTTCAGAATCTAGAAACAATGCATAGCAAGGGAAAAGCTCTCACAGAGAAGTTCATGAGCAAACTTGCATTTTTGTGATAAATTGACCCTACTTCAGCAGAATAGTTTTTTATTGCAGTTTTCCCTCTTTGACAAGTCTCAGTGTTTGAGCAGGCTGCTGCATCTTTTTAACACGTGTTTTGTGTTTTGTGTTATCTTTCTGTTTCTGCCTTTGCTTTTGTATTCTCTGGAATGAGGGGTGATGTGCGTGTGGCTTACCCAGTGGCTGCTGCTCCATGTGGGCAGGGGAACTGGGAGGCAAGAGACAGAGGCCGGGGTGGGGATATGGGCAGAACCCTCACCCTCCAGTGGATCAGGTTCCTCCAGGTGGTCACCAAGGTCTGACACAGCCTTGGAGCACAGCGCAGGACCATGGAGATGGAGCCAGGCAGAGGTTAGGCTGGGCTATTTGCCTGTAGGTGAAGGAGGTCAGAGGAAGCCATGGCACAGGCATGGATGACTACAGCTAAGACCAACACCAACACCCAGCATTCAGCCCAAGCTCACAAGCTGCTGGCAGGCCAAGGGGGAAGCCCCACTTCTCACAGCCCTTTTCCCACAGAGTTCATTTCACACCCCTCTGACAGCACAGCTGCACCAGGAGCTGGCCCTGTGCCCAGTGGCTGGA
Organism: Neodrepanis coruscans; assembly: GCA_013400695.1. Taxonomy (NCBI): domain Eukaryota; kingdom Metazoa; phylum Chordata; class Aves; order Passeriformes; family Philepittidae; genus Neodrepanis; species Neodrepanis coruscans. The sequence continues at coordinate 21,490 of VYZS01007570.1, read as the reverse complement.
TCTGGGGCTCCCTTGGGGTAGGATTGGGGAGCAGGCCTAATGCAGAGGTGGCCAGCAGTTCTGAGTGCAGCTCAGATGGCTTTGGAAGGGCTGGGACACTGGAAAAGCAGATGTATAAGTTTAAAATTTGGTGGCAATTTTAGGGAAATTTGCGTGTTTTAGGAGGGCTGGGACAGAATTTTGAAATTGACCATTTTTCTGTATGAATTGAAAGGGCAGCATTGTTTAGCATATGGCAGAGTTCCTCAAAAAGAGACTTTTTGTCAAGAAAACCCCCTGATGTTCAACATAATTTTACTAATGAGTTCTATTTTTATTTTAGACACACTAGATCAGAAGAACATGTAGGTCATATCCGTTACCAAGGATGCACATTTACTGGGATATTTCAGGCATCCTATTTATTTTAAATGATCCCAACCTTTATTTTGAAGTAGCTTGCTGAAGTTCGCAAGTAAAGATCACTCAGAGAAGTAGGGCTTGGCTTATTTTTGGCAGGTCTTAACTGCAAATCCTACCCAAACCTCTTTTTGCCATTAGTTGATAGAGCCAAGTAACAAATTCTTTATTCAAACTATACTTTTGCTTTATATCTCACCTGGCTTTGAAAGGTTCTTTGCTGGCCAAAATTACTTGACGTTATAATCAGGCTGTATACGGTAAAGGAAAGTTGAGCAAAGTGGAGTATTTTGGATACAGCACATGCCCTTCTATTTGTTCTGTTCTGCAACTGGGGTTTTTTGCTTTTTGTTTTGTTCTTTGTGTTCTTACGAAACAACCAACTGCCTCAGGTTTCACTGTCCCAAAGCACAGTTCTGATCTTGTGAATTTTCACATCTGATGGAGCTCTTAGAGCTTACGTACCACCCGTTTTTGCCTGAGCAGTGTAGCTGCCCTTCAGCCCATCCCCTGGAGGCTGCAGCTCCTGGCTTGGCAGGAAGCTAACCTCTTTGCTGCACATCCCCCGCTCCTTCCAGGCTTGGAAACAAACCTGCTGTTCATCAGGAATAAAAAGAAAAGAAAAAGAAAAAAGAAGGAAAAAAGGCATCTGTACAAATTGATGGTTCACTGCCTGTACCGCGTGAGTCTCCATTCTCAGGTCCTGCCCACACTTGCTGTGCCTTGAAGCTCTGGAGAACAGAGTCGTTTCTTAAGGTAGGGACAGGAAACTGGGAAAGCTTTGTAGGCTTTCCCTGTCACATTCGCATGTGCCTTGTTCTCAGAAGTCTTGGCTCCTGCTGCTCTGCCTGTGAAGTCTCCAGGCATGCTACAAAGAGATAAAGAAAGACGTTTCTACATTTGAGCTGCAGCCTTGCTGACCCCTGTAATTGATGTTCAGACACCTGGTCTGAGTCTCACAGCATCCCGAACACATGTACAGAGACCCTGGGGAGCAATTCCGGGAGGAGAGTGGAGCTGCTCACCAGGGCTGCCGGCATGTCCTGGGCTGAGCCGCGGCAAAGGGAGTGGGCAGAAAGGAATGCTGCTCCCGCGCAAGGCTGGGAATAGCCGCCGGGGCCACAGAGCATGGGAAGCCTGCATATCTCCCCAAGCCAGCGGCCAGAGAAACAGTCTGTTGGAAACTGCCCAAATGTCTCAGCAGGAAACTTAGAAAATCTTAAGTCACACTGGCTGGAAAAAGGAAGTGAACAGGAAAATTTAGGCATTTTCCTTGCTGTGTGAGGCTGAGGCTAGGTTTTTGCCAGGTGCTTTGCCGCTTTGCGGTAAGAATAGGTGTGAAGGAGTAGTTGCAAATTTGCCCAAATCTCTTGTCCTTTGTACGTGCCCACGAGGTAGCCAGCACATCTGTTATCTCTTAAGTGGCTAGAGCCCACAGGCTACTTCCTCTCTGGCTGTGTCCCTTACAAGTAAACCGCAGAGTCCCAGGTGTATTCTTTGCCTTGTGGTCAATTGGCACAATTTGTTCACGTCTGTAATGGTAATAGCCTCCTTAGTTTCCAAAACAGGGTGGACCCTTAGAGACTGCCTGTGTTATGCTGACTCCTGCACCATGGCCAAAACTGTTTTTTCAAGCAAAGCAAGTGAAAGCTTCCTAGCCCAAGCAACAGACGTTCATTTATGACAGTGAAATGGTCCAGACCATCAAGCTGCAGGGCACAGGTCTACTTAATACATTAATATAGACATGGAGCATGTGCACGTCAGACTGTGACACGGGCTGGAAATCAAGGTCCACTCTCATTTTTCATGTGCCTCAGTGTATTGGATAGTTTTACCTGAGTAAGAACAGAACTGAGCAGCACTGTCACTTATTTGAATAGGAAACTTGTGCCAAAGAAGACAAAAGCCTCTCTTCATAGTTTTGTTTTATGTGGCTTTACATGGGATTATCATGCCCTATTTCTCAATGTCTACATCAGGTAAGTAAAATAAGGGACAGAAAGAAGCGTATGAGTAGGTGTAAATGGCAACAGGTCACAAACCAAATTGCAAAAGCAGGGGCATCAAAAAAACTATTTATCAGTGCCATTTACTATGTGCCTAAGTGCTAGGAAAAATAGTCCTTCCCAAAGAAAGGACACTGACTAGAGTATGTAGCAGTTGGCTTATGGTGGTGGCTTATGTCGCACACCTCAAGCACGCTGTGATCTGCTCTTGGAAAGTGTCAACGCTGCAGTGCATCTTCTTTGACTGCCTTGCTCTCCTGAGAAATTTTTCATCTACATGGAATGGTCAGATGAGAGGAATGGCAAAAATGTGCTCTTTTACCTTAAGTTTTGTAATAAAGTCAAGGATAAGTAAGTAATAAAAGATAGCAATAGCAGGTAGGGGGTTTAATTGTCTTCATTTCATGTGAACTGGAGTTTATCAGTTGTCATTCACACAATACCAGCTTCCAGTCTAGATTTCTTTCTTACTTTTCTATTCCAGTCCTTTCCAATGGCAAGAGTTTTTATTTTATTTTTTCTGTGAATCACAGCCTGACTGCCTTATCTAGTAAGCAATTAATATCACCTAAAAAAAAAAAAAAAGTCTGCCATAAGATCATCTGCTTAGCTTTTGTCCCAGTCTTAGAGAATAAGGAGAGGGCTTTTGGGGACTCCGTTCTTTCAGTGACCCAGGGACTAAAGGTATCCGTACCCTTTTCTTCTGAATGAATACACTTAATTAGACTCAGAGAGAGTGCAATATGTTACTATTTCCACACATCAGATTATCTATACCTACGTCCCTTCCAAGGAATAATGTTTTAAATAAACTTATATGGCTGGTGGATGGGAGAAAATCCATAAAACAATTATATTTCTATTTAACATTGATTTCCTTTTATGCCATGAAATTGAGATCCAAAAATGTAAGCCCAGCCATCCATCCAATGCACACTCTACCCAACACTGATCTGATTATTTTTCTGTGTGAGAGGGGAAACTTTAAATTCTCCTTGTTGATACTTGTTCATAATAATTGTGTTTGTGTCTTCAAGGGAGTAAGATAGTAACCATTCTTTAAGCAAATATTACCTCTGCTTTCACAATCTCTTGCTTGAGGTTTGTACTGTCGCTTAGGGACACAGTATCACAATAGAATCACCAGTGAGTAGATGGGTGATTACTAAGATAGCTTGAGGCTGGTTCATAAATTGTGTTAAGATTGGGACTGTAGTCTTGAATTTGTCTGAGTAAAGAGTCCTCTGAGCCCTACAGCAACATGCTTGCATGATCCTGTGCTGCTTCATGCTTCGAACCAACTAGTCTGTTGGTTTTTTTTTTCCGAGGAAACATACAGTAGTCACTGTGACCAAATCACAGGCAGCCAGAAACATCGTACTGGCTTGTTGACAGCTTTTTGTGCGTAGAATCCAGTTTTAATGAGGTGGACTCCAGGATTGTCAGCTCCTTACTGGAATTATACCATCTCAAGTTAGGGATGATGTAATTTTTGCTACTTTTTCAAGGTATTTAATTTTCATTCAACATGATTTCCATGTTAGTCATGTATCACTCACTGTCGTCCATAAAGCCAGTAACGTGTAAACAAGGAGAGAGAAGCTGAAGTACAGTCATCATTTGTTATGAATGAGAGGTAGACTGAGATCCACCCTGGACATGTGTTGTTACTCTTGAGGCTAATAATCTTTCATTAGGCTTTAAGAGGAATGTTTAAGACAAGGACATATAATTTCATAAGAGAGTGCAGTTAACTTGGGGAGATTAAAGATCCCTCTCAGGAGATAAAGGGACATGAAAATGCACTTGCCAAGTAGTTTCACTACTTACCCTGCAGATATAGTCCATAGAGAGATTACAGTTTTGCATGCAGGTAATGGACAACCCCATAGTAATCCATTCATCTATGCCAAAATATCAACTCCCCAATTTATGTTCTTACAGAAAAAAACAGGATTTTTTACCTTTAAATGGGGATAGAAACCATCCTAAAACTATTTAACTGTCATTTCAAGATCCTCCACCCTTTTCAGCTTTTCTGTAAATGAGAATTTACTCTTTTCTTTGAGGGAAGTCCTATTCCTCAGTAGCTGAGAATCGAGGCCTAGGACCGTTCTGTTGTCTTTTTGTGGTCAGATTGACCTGAAGTTGTTTCAGCTGCAAAAATCTTGCTGTTTAATCTCAGGATTTCTACTGTATCTTCCTATTTCCAAGTTTTCCTACTGTCAAAAGTGAGTACTGTTTTTCTATGACATGAGAAAATGTTGAATTAAAAGTGAAAGCTTATTGCTTTCTTCTTTAATTTTTTTTTTCCTTTTTGTACTGAGGAGCGACTTGGTTCTGCTATAGCTTCAAGAAATATCCTTCTTTCTGGCATTTCAGAAATTAATACAATTTTAGATAGTCTGGTTAGCCTTTGCAGGGAGTCTAGTTAGTAGTGTCAGCTGTCCCTTGCATCTCTCAAATGAATGATGTACACGAAGATTGTGTTCCAGAGCAGGAAAGATTCTGACCTTTTGATCTGATGATCTGTTCACAAAATCTCTGCATGTCCAAAAGCAGCAAGACAAATACCAGAAAACTTATAGACTTGAGGAAAGGGAAAGCTCCAGCTTTTCACAAACAGAAGAAAAGAGCATCTCCGTGAGGGGTCCAGCTGCAGCACAGAGCTTGTGGTCAGTCTGTGAGAGACCTGGAAATGCTGGCTACTGTGAACCCATGCAGCACTCCTCCTTCCACCATGTCAGACTGTCCATCAGCCTCTGCAACAGCAAAGCCACACAGGCTCTTAAAAGCTGTCAATCTTCCAGTACCTAAAGGAGGCCTAAAAGAGAGCTCAAGACAAACATTTTTTGGACATGTCACTACATGGATAAAGGTGACAGCTTTAAACTGAAAGAAGATGGATTTAGATTAGACATTATAAAAAGATTCTTTACTATAAGAGTGATGAGGCACTGGAACAGGTTACCCAGAGAAGCTGTGGATGCCTTATCCCTGGAAGTGTTCAAGGCCAGCTGGATGGGGCTTTGAACAGCCTGTTCCATTGGAAGGTGCCTTTGCCCATGGCAAGGGGCTTTGAACTAGATGTTCTTAAAGGTCCCTTCCAATTCAAGCCATTCTATGATTCTGTGAAAACATAATCCCAATATGAGAGCCACAGTTGACTAATTACAGAGCATAAGCAAGCTAGGACTAGCTGCCTGTCCATCCCTGTGATGTTGGTCTTACTGAACCCATGGTGCAGGTGAGCCATGCCCCAATCTTCATGATGTAGAAAGAATGCCTGGACAAGCATACGAGGGAGAAGGAACTCATTCTCCATTTTGGCACCTCTGCAGGGTGTTAATCATTTTCTCTTCCTTAGCATTCAGTACACACATCTGTGTTACGATTGTATTACATTAACTGTAACATCTTTCAACTTCAAAAATAATGGAGAAAGAAGTGTTTTGTCCTTGCATATGCAGAGTAGCCTGCTGTTGCCTGTCAGTTTCCATTACTACAGGTTACTGAGCTGCCTACCTCACTAAGATGAAAGTTACTTTCAGGAAGGTGTCTGTTTTTGTGGCTAGAATTTTCCTAATGAATTTCTCTAGATTTTACAAATGCACTGTAGATCCACGCTATTCAGGCCAGATTCAGTACCCAAGGTGACTCACTTGAAACTCACTTTTTGAATCTCTGTGCTGTATTGGACATGCCCCAAAAACTTACATGTTTCCAAGAAGTATATTCAGCATGATTTCTAAAGACTTAGTAGTGTGAGATCTTGGTATATTATTGCATGGATTCTGTCTAATTATTAAGGACATGTGACCAATTGCTTTAAGTCTAAGTAACTAAAGTTGAAAAACAATACTTACCTGTTTTGTAATGTTTAACTACAGTGTTATGAGAGCCATTTCATGCCACCAGCTTTTGACAGAACAGCATGATATCTTCAACAGAAAATTCTAGTTTAAGTTTGCTATCAAACAGTCTAATGTTTTCAGTCAGTTTTTAGAGTGAGATTGAGCTTATTGTAGAAACCCCCTTTAAATAAATGGGTTTGAGCACACTTTGGTTCGGGCTGTAAGCATTTGACCTTTTTTGTTGGTTGCTGGGAAATGCAATAGAGCACAATAAGACTGATTGGATTTAGCTTTCAGGGTAACAATTAATAGAAATTCTGTCTGTGTGTGCTGACGGTGAGGATTAACATTGAGGTTTCATGTTAATCGTTACTGCTTTCCAAGCCTCGTTCAGGTAATGATGAGTGACTTAACATTGCATACACCTTTTGTCTTTCCTAGTTTTGTAGTTGCATGTCTTATCTCTCTGTATGAGCTGAGAAATATTTTATCTCTTTTAAGGAGGTTCAAGTTTTAACTCCTAAGAACCAGAAGTTGAGAAAAGGGTCCTGGAAGAGTGAGTTGGAATATGTCCTTGCACTGGTCACCTACATTTGTTATCAACCAGTGAAGTTATGTCTGGGATTTGCCTTAAATAACAATCATGCAAGCCATGAGCCAGGAATTTTATTTGTCATAGTCCTATGACACTACCACATTTACACTTTCTTAAGAATTACAGCACTAAACTGTGTCTTTCATCTCTGATCTGCAGTCCTTGCCTATCATCAGCTGAAAGTACAGGCTCAGAGTGGTAGAGGACACTTGATTCATGTGGCATATTGGTGTATGTGGAATGTATAAAACAAGACTAATATTTATAAAGAAGGCTGTGAGATTTTCCTGAGTTTACTTCATGTTAGAATTACAGTGCCAGTTTTGGAGAAATATCCCATCTGTATTTTTGGTTTTTTTTCCAATGCCTGAGAGGCTATCACAGCCCTTGCTAAGTTATTCCAGGAGTCGATTACTCTTAGAATAAAGAAACACAGATTGATTTGACCACATTGATCTAGCTTTAAAATCGGTTTCTGAGCTTTTGTTTTACCTTTGCAAGGTAGATGAAAGAGCTCAGCATTACTGGTTTCATTTTCATGTATATATGTGGCTTGTAGCATTTAACCCATTTTGGAGTATTGCAGGGCCAGACATAGAGCTGGGGGAATGGCATGTCCATGATGTTGGCCACTGTTGCTAATGATGAGAGTTATCTGGTAAAACAAATGTTTTAATCCCCTATTCTCACTTTCTTCTTATGAAGCTACCTAGATTGGCCTCCTGTAATTTATCACTAAATAAGCCTTTCTGTCAAGTATTTGACCATACCCTAGGACTTTGCTCCAAGTCGTCTTCCATTCATACTTGAAATTCTCAGTCACAACTGGACCAGGTGTTCTATTATTCTTAATTAAGAAAAGTCCATCAACTTCTTCTTTCTATTTGGTACTACTGAGTTCATATGGTCAAATGTTGTATTGTGTGTTTTCACTGAAGAGTGGGTACTGGGACTTCGTATTGATCTGGTGAATTATCAAAACACTGTTATGTCTCTTGGCAGAGAAACAGTTACCTCAAAAAGAGTGCCTCATACTATGTGTCCCAGAAACTGCTCTTTTTTATGGATCAGCATTTACAATGGGCAGTTCTAAAATGCATTTTGATTTCTCCCATTTTAGCATTCAATTTAGATTCTATTTCATCATGCCCCATTTTTATGACACCAGTTAATTTTGACAGTGAAAATGTCTTCCATGTAACTTATACAACTACTAAATAGCACTGCGTGAAGAATCATTATGGGGTGGCACCAGAAACCTACATCTATAACTGCTGTTTCACCTGACACTTAGCAAAATATCTGTTTTATATCCATTTAAGATATACCAGGTTGATTTTGTTGGATGGTAATTTCCTACCTGAGTCATGTTACACAACATCAAGTCAAAGAGTGATACAGCAAAATTGTTAGCTTTGTTGCTCCATGAGAACAGTTCCAAGAATAAATTTTCTTATAGTTCATAGGTATGACTTAATCGTGTAATATTGTAAGTGAATATAAGTTCTGCAAATCAGAGAAATGAACCTAGCTTTTAAATCAGCTAATTAGGGAAAAATAACCTTTCCTTTCTTATTTCTTGCATACTTTCTGTAAAACCCATAGACCAGGTTATCTTGTCACTGATTTTGTGAAGTTCCCCTGGGGGTGGTTATTGGATTTTGCAGATGTAACTCAAAGGCAAATGTGGCCCTTCATATATGGCAGAGTATCAGAAGCATTCTTGTCTTCAGGATAATTGCAAAAGGGTTTCCTCTTTTTTTCGTCATTCACTCATGATGCCATCTAAATTTTATGTTCCTTGGCTGCTAGCTATTAACCTCATTAACCTTACTTGATAGAGCATTCCAACATTTATGATTCTCATGTGAAAAATGCTTCCTGATGGCTGGAATTTGTTTTTCTTTAATTCCTACCTTTGCCCTCTTGTCCTATTATGCATACTAGGCTCAAAATAGTAACTTGAGATTGGTGTGCCTGCTCCTTACAGCGTAATGAATTCCAGTTAATTGTCTTGCCTTTTTTCCCCCCTTAAGATAGTCATGGCAATTTAGAATTGTTTGGTTAACAATCCAACTTATTTTCACTTAGGTCTCTTTTGTTTTTACATTTAGTAATAATTCTTCTGTGAAAAGAAATTAGGAGATTCAGATATGTATCATTCATCAGTTGGCCTATTTCCACAAATGTAACCCTGATGTTAACTTCATTGTCTTATTTGGCATGTGAAGTAGTGCCAATGCAATGTTCCTGTGAGCGGTATAACTTGACATTTGTAAGGTTAGAATTTCATCAGTCAATGCAATTTTACTCTTCAGAGTGGCGAAATCCCAAATCTTAAATCCAAAACCATTTCACATAGCTGTGGTGATCATTGTCAAATCTGCAGTCTTGGATAGTAGGAATTTAATCCCTTTTCACAAATAAAAGGTTTTTTTCCCCCTTTTTGAGATCATACAGAGACTCCTGTATACTTACATTCTATGCTGGTAGCAACAAATATTCCCATCCCCCACAGGTCAGCACTAGAAGTACCATCTCAAAGGTAGTTAATTTTTACTACATTTTCTTTATAATTTTGATTTTATAATAAGGTTGGATGTAGGTCTGTTAAAGGCTACTAATACAAATTAGGACTGGTCCATAAAGCAAGCATCTTTATAGGGATGCAGATTAATTTGAAATTTTAGGTGCTTTTGGGACAGAATGCATTGTATTCCAGGAAGCCTGCAATATTTATCTTAAGACTAATCAGAAAAGCTTCAACACTATTTCAATTAATTTAAAGATTATATTAAGTTCTTTAAGTTAAACTGCTCTAGATCTGGGTGGCTTTTTTCTTTCTAATGCTTACTTTGTTGTTTCCTAATACAGGCTTCACAGCAGGAAGCAAGAAACTCAAACTGTGATACTTGATACGTAGAAAAAGAGGTCATTCCATTGACAAAGGGAATGGTTTACAATTGCTTACAAACAATTATCCCCAGTTAGACTTTTTAATTAAGTTTATAAAGGATGACAATGGGAATATGAAGAGGAGATTGGGAATATGAAGAGGAGATTGTATGTTACCTAACTGGGGCGTTTGGGATAAAATAATGCAAAGAAACAATCATAGTGTACTTAGAAAGTGCAGCTGTTCTTGGTTTGAAAGGATGAAATTGTGGTTGCTATCCACTAGCAAGTTTTATGTTGTAAAGTCCATCTCTCTGATACAGATGCTTTTAGGGCTCTTTCCTTTTTCAAGTTTATGGTTTTTTAGATGAAGAGTTTTTTTGATGGCCTCTTTTATAAAAATATACAACCTAGTTTTTCCATCTTTGAAAATGGTTATTTCATGATATATTGAAACATATATGCCTTGATCTGAACTCATGAAGAAATACACAGTAGAAGCAGTTTGGGCTTTGCTATTAAAAAACTTATTCAAAAGAGTCCACCTTTGGCTGAGGTCCTACTTTTTGTATATGGAGGGTATTTTGTGGAAGGTTGTCTTGCTTGGGACAAAGTTGGTGGATTAATCAAACTGGAAGTTTTTCCTATCTGTACAGTCTTGTTTAGCGTATTTCGTGCTACATGGAAAAATGATACCTTCCGTGACTTTCTTTAATTATACTCTAAAAACTCAAAAAAATCACTATCTTTAGAAGTCTTCTTTTTTTAGGGAAAGTAACTGGGGTTTTTTTTCAGCCTATTAAAGAATACCATGCAGATAGATAATTCCAGATTTCTTCCTTTGCAAAAATAACCAAAGGTCACACTTTTGCTGGAAAGAAGGTTATACTACTAAAAATAAGCATTTACTGAGTCAAGCATTCCAGTGCCAGGTTTTTCTGGGAGGTATTCTAAGAAACAGAAGGAAGGCTTCCCTGAAGTACTGTAAATTCAATAATTATGGTATAATAACAAGATCTTTTTGAAAGTCAATTTTATAAACTTATTTCACACTTAGGACAGTAAAATGCATCTTTTCAAGTAGGTTGAGATGTTATAAGACATGCATTTCTAATTTCCATTTCTTTTCATACTTTTGAAAGCATGCCACACATCCGTCACTGCCTCTGCTAACTGCTAATCCAAGAATTTCTCCACATTGCCAGGAAGAAGTGAACTCTGTACCTGAAAATCTTGTTGCCTCCTTGCTGTTGTAAATTGTTAAATTGATAAACTCGTTAATATAAGGTTTTCCCCTTCACAATGGTCCAAGTAATGTGAGATGCTTCAGAGAAGTCAGGCTTTTAAAAGGCTTGGCTTCCCTTTACCCGGTGTGCAGTAGGTCTAGGCTGGCTGCTTGAGACGAGGTACCTGCCAGACACAGCTGAGCCTGTTGTGTGGCAGATGGGTGTCTAGACAGGCACAACAGTAGGACCTGTTTTTCCTCTGGAGATGTTTGTGTCTCTTCCCTGGTTGCTGGTTGCAGCAGTGAGTGTCAAGCAGACCCTTTTGAGGTGTTTCAGCAGCCACACCTGATCTTCCAGATATCCATAGCCTCTTGTCATCTAGAAAATACTACTGGCTTGCTCATGTTAACACAGTCTTGAGTCTTTGCCTCTGTGTCTGTTAAATCCCCAGGCACTTATTTATTGCTGTGAGGCTTTCATTTGTTACAACCCTGTGGGGCAATGCTTAGCTGTGTTTGGTTGCAATCACATGCCTGTAAGGAGAAGCATCTTTTGCCTTCTCAAATCCATCTCTGGGGCAAGCTGCTCACCAGGGCAAGCTGCTGCCAGCAGCTATCAGTGTCTGCCACAGCCTCTCTTCAGGTAGCCTTGCCTCAGCTGTTGGCTGATGCCAGGGGACAGGGAGCTAGTGATTCCCCAAAGGATATGTGATGCCTCTGCTCCACACTCCAGGGTGATCTGGGGTCAAGTGTAGGAGGGAGCATGCCTGCTGAAGTGAAGTGCACCACGTGTTTGCTACCTGGCTCAGCACCTCAGTCAACTGAGAAGCAGGAAAGTGCCTTTGCACAAGGGGACACTTGGGATGATAAGTACAGTGTGGTTCTTTCAATAATTTTTGAGCCCAACTGCATCTTAACATGGTGGTTTTTTGCTAAAGAAAGATCAGGAGACAAGAAGATGAAAGAAATCTAGTTAAAAAAAGGCACTGAGAAAATTAATTGTAAAAAAACAGCACAAGAGGAATAATAGTGCTTTGTTTATTCTTTCCCTTTGAGCTTTGTGGATATATAATAGATTTCCACTTCTTGGTCCTGCTTTCTGTTTTCTTCTCCCTTGCCGTCTGTCTTGCTTCGTTTTTTGCTCTGACCATTAGCACTGTGGGAACCTACCACCCACAGTGTAGTTTCATTGCCTCTCCAAAGAGGCCTGAGAATGCAGCCACCCTGCACAGACTAACCTGGACTCAAAGGGCAGCGTGCTGTTGTAGCCTAAAGCCAGTTGCTCTTTGTGTTGCAGGAAAAGACTTTGCAGGAAAAGAGTTCGGTCATGCTCAATTTTGCTTCTGGTATTGCAAAAACAGCACATCAGTGGTGGAGTTGTGCAGATTGAATGAAGCTAATTATATTAAATTGTTCCATTAGAACTTTTTAACAGTGTTGCATGTAGAAGAGTAGGTTTTTTTGGCAAGAAGTTGATTCATATGAGGCTTTATGGAGCATTATTTTTTTATCTTTAAGAGTTTAGGTCACCTTGTTCCATGAGAAAAATGAGAGAAGGAAATCTTTACCAAGTTCCCTGTAGAATTTCCTCCCTGTTTTTTCAGGCATTTTCCTTTCTCAGCCTGGAAGAAACAAGCTGCACAGATAGCATGAAATGTGCAGAGAATCTAGTTCCATCTTCCTCCCTGACTGACTGTGTCCCTTGTGACTGTCTTTAGTAGCTTAATGAAGAAGAATCATAGAAACATTAAGGTTGGAAAAGATCTTTTAAGATCATCAAGTCCAACTGTCAACATTAACACCATGTTCATAATTAAATCATGTCCTCATCTGTAGGATAAAAGCTTTCCATCTTAAGGGTCCTAGGCCTCCAACCTTTCACTCTTAGTTTCCAGTTGGATGAGAGGCAATTCCTTTTCCCAGATACTGTGTTTTCCAGACACATAGCAAATGCTCCTAAAATCCAGTGCTACAGACGGGTGAATAACTTATTAAGGATTTTATAATTTGAAGGTATATAATGGAATACTCATGCTTCCCAGAATTCAGTCAAGCTTGTTTTTCTCAGTCTTAGATTTTACTGAGACCACCAGAAAACTCCTGCTCAGGGCAAACAATTACCATTTTCATCACTAATGATGACAACTGAGTTCCTAATGTCACAACACTGTTATTTTCACTGATAGGGCTTCATCATGCTTTTAATGAGCATTAGTTAAAAACATCTGCTAAACAAATTCCTCTGGAAAATTCCATTTACAGCAAGTATAGAGATAAGAGATAAGTTTAAGACTACTTTGCATACTTCTGCAGTAGCACAGAAGTTAGTTTACGTGACTTTTTTTAGTGCCATCAGAAGATTCAGAGTAGCAGTCAAATGATTTTTTTTTTTTAAAAAAAGTCTTCCCTGAGATTTTAGGTTTACTAATTCTGTTTTCTTCAAGGCATCACATTTATCTACTTAGTCTTGCTCTTACAACTACCTCGTCATTATGATGGTAATAACATGTGAATATTCTAAATGATCTGCTTTATTGACTCCACACACAGGTCTAAGGAGTAGAATTGAGGAACATTTTCCCTTCATGACCCAATGCAAGTGATGGGACTTCAGATCCCTAATACCAAAGCTCAACCTGCAGACAGGTTACTTTAGCCTCTGCGTTGTGACTTGGGCTGTGTCAATGACCAGAGTGTTTGCGACTGTTGTTATGAGTCCATTTTCTTTTTACTACAGTCTTGTGTGCTTCCCAGACTGTATTTTGTGAAATAGCTATAAAGGCACATACCACTTGAAAGTGGTATGTGTATACCAGGCAGAGATAGCTGCTTCCAGCTCTGCTCATTTGAGTCTCAGTCTGCAAAATCAGAAGCACCCGTTTCTACTACTGCCTGTTAGCAAGGATTTACCTGCAAAGAAGCCTATAGGATATCTGCAGCTCCAACCGGGCAGTGTATGTAACAGGAAGGTGAAAAAAGTAATCGCACAGGTCTGAATTTGTAAATTCAAGCTTGTTTGTAAATGCAAATAATAGACATCCACTTGTGAAGGCAAGAGTTGTTGCCATCGTTCAAATAAGTCTGGGAATGCCCTTATGTAAATGCAAATAATAGACATCCACTTGTGTTTCTCTCAGTTCAATAGCTTTTTTTTTTTTTAATTTTAATTTGGATATACCTCAGTTCCCTGTTCCCTACCTACATATAAGTCTACTTCCATCTACCTGCCAACAGTTAGAGATGTAGGAAAACAGGAAGAATGGAGGAAACCATTCTTCTCATTATTTAATTAGAAAACCAAGTCCCAGAAGCCTTTCTGCCGTCTGTTTTTCGATTTTAGAATACACTGCACTTACAGAGAAGACATTTAACTTTTCTGTTTTTGAGAAATGGAAGAAAGTGGTGTTATGTCCCTACATAGCCCTTGTGTCTGCTTACATTTATCAAGTAAAGAATGACAAATATGCAAACTTGTTTTGTCATAACAAGATAAGTGGTTAATGGTGCTGTTCTGTAGGCCAGGCAGCCCACAATTATTTGATATTCAGCCCCTGTGGAAAGTTCATTTTGCTGCTGACTGCTCACCAAGGATCAGTCACAAAGATAACAGAGTGCTTTTGGGAGCAGTATTCACTCTTTTGCAAATGAGCAAGTGAAGAATGGTTTTTTTGCACTGCTAGCCGGGAGCCTGTTCCACATGCTGCTTGTGGTACTTTCTGTTTTCCTCATGCAGTAGATATTGCTGTGTCCTAAAGACAGGGAGGCATTAAATACCAGGAGAAAAAAAACTTCAGTGCAGGAAAGGATTTTAGTGAAACAAGACACAAATCCTTCATGAAATAGCTGTAGCCTGAGTGAGATCAAATAGCAAAGTGATAGCTAAACTGCCTTTCATAATCCATTGATTCTCCTCTGCTTTTGGCTCGTGATGTGATGCAGGAGATTGTGCTACACCAGTAACATCTGTACTTGGGAGACAGCTGCAACAGCCTTGCTTGTCTTCATGGCCGTGTAGTCTTGTCAATCCAACCTGAAGCCTTAGCAGTTTTCCCTAGCAAAGTGGAGCTGGGCAGCAACCTCCCTGAGGTGTCAGAGTCTCAGAGCACAAATGCCTTGAGGCTGTATCAAGGCATGGAAAAGAAAGTTGTCTGACTTTTCTATTGCTATTTTCCTGAAAGTGTGGGCAACTTTCATTCTAAAATAAAGGAAGCCATATTACAAAGGCATTTAATAGATTTCATGGAAATCTATTAAAATCTATTATTAAATCTATTTCATGGATTTTTTTTCTTTTAAAAAAAATTTTCCTACTCAGAAGTAATTAACAACTCTGGTGACTTGTCATTTTGATACTGAAATTTTCTACACTTGATATTCATACTTCATTAAAAGGATGTTACATTTATGTATCTTTTTCTGACCTGAGTCTAGAGAGAGAGCTAAAACGTGTAAAAACCTTCTTCGTAAACAACTTTACATTTTTGTTTGAATTAAAAAAAAAAAAATTAACACTTGATACTGTTCTTGCTCTCTTACCATATAGAATTAATATTTGCTATTTTTTAGCCCAAGGATTTAAAAAAACCCAGTAGTAGAAAGCATATAAATGCATTTTTAGGCATTATATTGAACTTTCAGTCTATGAATTACTAGAAGAAGCACAAAATGCTGTTAAAAACCAGCAAAATAGAAGTGTTTGGTAGTACTGATCTTGATAAATTCCTCAGTTTGTAGAAAGAGATGGTAGGATGGACATCTGCCCTACAGTGAGCAAATGCAAAGTACACACCCTGAACTTTGGGATTGAATCATGCCCCAAAATACATGGCACAGGTATGATGTTTTGGAAACAGAGTTTCCACAGAGAATGAAAAGAAGTGACAGACTAATTCAGTTTCAGCACTGCAAATTAGAAGTCATTAATGCTTTTGGAGCTACTATAGAAATAAATATGGGCAAGGAGGATGCTTTTATCAAAGCTGGATCCAAACTGCAGACATGGGACAAGGAGCATTGGTATGGTGGGAGTCACTAACTTTTCAGCTTACTCTTCAATTCCGTTGGCGTGTCAAACACTCTTTGCCCAGTTTTTTGGAAGTTGTCCAAGCAACATCCTTACTCAGCTTTTGAAAAGTTCTAAAGTCAGATGATATGGTAAATATTTTGTTCATGTATTCTGCACTTGAATGAGTGGATGGTTCTAGTGTTAAAGGCCAAGGAAGTTTTATTATGGAAAAGTAGAAAAATCTGCATGTTTTCACAGATAGCTCTCAAAAAAAAAATTCCTGGAGTTTATTCCTGCAAATGAAAATAGAGAAATGATTTTTTGAAAAGCAACTTATCTGATTTAATACAGACAATAAATTAACATAGTTAATATGATCTTCTCTTAAGACAAGAACTCAATCAAAAACATGTAATATCTAAGCATATACTTGACTAATATTATTATGGTGTTGAGTATTTAAAATAAGATTATTATGAAGGAGTGGACAGTGTTTCATTGTGCCATCCCAGTTGCATTCTTTTAGTCACCTAGTTAACTTTAAGGGTCTATTTAAACAATCTTTAGCCAGATCTGCAATCTTGCCATCAGTGGATTACATATATACATTTTGCTGACAAAAGCCTCTATTATACATAAAGCTAGAAAGGCAAAACCTGTTCCAAATTTTTTTCACAGAGACACTCTGCTGGCAGCAGTGTGATTTGACAACGTGATTGCAATAGCATCCTTTCCTGGCTGAGCTATCCAGGTAATAAATTACACTTCATAACATCCATCTATGTACAAGATAGCTATGCTTCTAAATTTGATACCTGCTTGTATACATTGGTTCCTTAGAGGTCTGATCTCCTGCTGAGATCATTCAGGTAGACTGATGTTTAACCCAGCAGGGTATTCAGTGTGAGGGAAACCTCTCTGGCAAGCAGCAGCATATGTCAGAATAAATTTTAGCTTTTCTTACCAAGGGAAAACAACCTATCCTGGAGAGCCAAACAGACTGCACCAGTTTGAGCCTCCACCCAGAAACCTGGCAATCTAAATTATGCTCTCTTATTGAGCAGTACTTCCCTCCGCAGGAACAATGAATCAAACCAAAGGGTATAAATAAATAAATCTTTACACTTCCCTGTTCTTTCTACCTCCCAATTAATCATACGTCATTTTGGAAAGCCTAAGTAATCCACAGCAGGAGGTGAAACTGCCATCATGGATTATGTTTGCAGTATCATACTGCCCTCCAGGAGCTGGGGGTGGCAGCTGTGGTGGTTTCTCATTTCCACTCCACCCCGCCACCCCACGGGAGCAGGGTGCCAGCTCTCACGGGTCACCTGCTCTGCGCCTAATCTCCACATGTGTGCCAAGCTGAGCTCTGCCACTGCTTTTGCCATTAGTTGCTGCTACTGCTGCTTCTGTGAGCTGTGCCTGCTGTGCTCGCAGCCAGCTTCCTGACTACTCCCTTCTCTGGTCTCTCTGGCTACCACAGAGCTATCCCTGCCATGTTTCTTGTCCTTTACAGAAAGTGCAGCAGTGCAGGGATCCACACAGAGCCCCAGCCATGCAGAACAGTCTTACTGAATTAAGTCTTTTTTATTTTTCTAATGGGAAAAAAAAAAAAAAAGACAAGAAGAAATAATCTGCTTGGAATCCTTTTTGCCATATAGTCACATTTTTCCACTTCTCAGGACCAGAGCAGTTTATGAAGACCACTATTTACCCCAGGATAGTAACCCAATTTTTTGAAAATGTGTTTTTGCAGACCGTTTTCCACACTTTTTAACTTAGTGGTTTTTAACACAAAGGTCCAAAATGTTAGAAAATAAATATTCAATTAAACCTGATAAAGTCTGGCCCATTGTTCCCTTCCCCCACTAGGAGATGCCAAGAAGATGATGTTTCTTCTGGGGAAGACTCATTGTCATGGGAGCTCTTGGGAAAGGACTGCTTTTCAGACCATCTGCTGTCACAGGAGAAACTGGCTGATTTTGTCCAAGCTCCTGTTGCTTCATGAGGAATTTTGAGTTCCAAAATGCTTAGCACTTCCATGACAGAAGTTACTGGATTTTGAGTTCTCATGCTATGCTCTCAGCTTTACACAAGGTCCAGAGGTGAGGAATTATCACTGAACAGATCAAGATTCTAGCCTGAAAGGAAGTTCTGAATTTACAGAAGTTGACCTGCTGGTACGAGATTTCCGATACCGTTTCACAGAATATGATATAGTCCCATAAGCTTCAGATAAGTATTCTACATTTTGGATGCTTATCTTTAACTCCAATCTTTTGAAGTTTGCCCCTCCTTTAAACAAGCTTGTTCTACATGAGATAATTAAAATTTCTTTCTGTCTTCTCAGAGAACCCATGTGTTCATTCATGGTCCCCAGAGGGAAGACTAAATTAACCCTGCTATCATTTCTTGAAGTATTACCAAATGACATTATTTATACTAGATTTAGCCATAAGCCCCTACTTCCAGGGGCAGTGTGTCCTGGAATAATGCAGAAAGGATGTTTTTCTTTCCTTTCTATCTTTGAGACATGCTTAACATAGACAGATGCATCTTCCCTTTAGAATCCCAGAGGACAATCACTATTGACAAGAAGTTTGCAGTCCAAAATAATGCAGAGGTATTTATTTGTCATTTTCAAAAGGGTAAAGGATAGCAGATCAAAGATATTTTCACCAAAAAGTTTTCTGTCAGTGGAGGTTCTCTAGTTCTTCATTACCTACAGCATTCTTGTCCCCATCATAACCAACTACCCCACCCTTCTTCTGGTACGTAGATAGCAGTTCCTTCCAACATTCTGAAGCATAAAGGTCTCTCTGTCTTTTCTCTGATTTCCTTCCTTCAAATTCTCCCTTCACATCTCAGTGATGTAAAACAACCAAGATAAGAAATAGCTGTCTCTTCCCAGGAGGAGACTGACGGATGTGCAATTCAGAAGAACAATTCCTTTTTTCCTACTGCCTTCCTGGGATGGGGGATGATGGGGGATGGGGTGGAAGTGAGAAGTAAGTTAACCTCCCTTTTGCCAGCTGTGCCAGCTACTATCAGCAAAATAGACACAGCAAAGCATGTCAGTGTTGTACTGCTCTTCCCCTGAAACAATAGAATTGTTAAGAAAAGAGAAGATAGGGAGTAGGGGCTAATAACTTGTGTATTTGGTCAAAATACAAACCCAAGCCATTGCTTGTGTAATGCATACTATTGGTCTTTTAGCATCTGGCATAAACTGTTGTCTTTGGTCAGGTAAGTCATCTTTCATCTAGGTCCCCTATTGCTAGAAAAAGATGTCAGGAAAGTTAGACTATTACCACTATGGGATAATATTTACATTTGTTGTAGTTTTGTTCAAAGACTAGCCTACTGGGGTTTGAATCTGTAAGAGTTAAAGAAGTAAATTTGTGTATAGGATGAGAGGTTTGCTACTGTGCGATTTTAAGAGTAGATATTTACATTATTTTTATATTATTGCTGTGGCTTAATGAGGAAAACACAAGAACTAATATTTTCTTAGTTATCTAAGTATAATAAAAACAGCAGAAGCAGAAAAATGTTCTCACTTGCCTTGGGATACTAGTTCACATTGTAGCAGGAATTCACAGCCAAGAACATCACATTTTATTATGGTAATGAAGTTCTCCAATATGCAGCAAGAGGCTGGGTTTCTGTGATTAAAGGATACAGTTTAGTGGGATAACTAAGTTGAGACTGACTGGCTATTTGTACTGGGAGGATTTTTTTGGGTTTTTTTTTTTATGAATAAAAAGAAGCAGATCATTGAAATGTCACTGGGAAATTTGTTACTATAGATATCCTTTATCAGTAAACAGGAGAAGAGAAATCCATAAGGGGGCTTTATTATTACTATACTAAGATTTTCAAGGATTCTTTTCATCATGCCAATATTCCCAGCATCTTGGCTGGTTGCATCCTAGACTCTAAAATCCAGCTTGTGTGTAATAAAGAAGCACAGGAACAAGCAAGCAATCTCCTAAGATACTAAAGCTAGTGTTCTGTATAACAGTGGACAGCATGAATCACTAATGCCACAAAATAAGAGTTAATGTTAGTGTGACTGTAATCTACTATCTAATCCAACTGATCTGGTGACCTAGTGTTGTACAGAGAGAAGAACACATGCATGTGTAAGGAAGGTGATGGGCAGCACTCATAAAAGCCTGAGGCAAATGAAATATTATGTTGGGCTATCAGAAATAAGAATGGCAGAATAAATGTTCTTAATGGACTGTGTGAACAGTTAGAAGAACCATGAAAACTGAGAACGGTAGAGAAATGGTCCCACTGTGCTAATGATTTTACTTGAGCAGCAAAATTGAAATTGAAACAAAGTTAGCAGCTGATCTGGGGTCTCTTGCTACTGAGAAGCTGTTGCCTGAGTGGAACCCAGTTCATCAGAAAAAAACAGAAAAGCAAAGAAAAGAAGCCAGAGGAAAAACTATTATACTTCACAGCTGGAAAATGAATTACACTTGTGTGTGTAAGTACACACTAAGGAAATAAAGTGGATGAGGTTTGGAGTAAATGCCTCCAAGACTTGTTTTAGCAGCTTTTCAATTCAGTTAAACAGATTCCAAGATCTGACAACTAGGGAAACCCTCTTCTTACCTTTCAGGATACAATAGGGAAGAGATTAAAAATTAAGCAATATATAGAGTGGGAATTTTCTGGGGACCATTGCTTACCTTGTTAGACAGATAAATGAGGTTCTAGTTATGCAGCGTGCAGATGCTGAACAAACAGTGTTCGACCCCTCAAATGCTTGCTGGGTGAGATCTTGCTGTGTGAACAACAGCTGTTTCTGACAAAGTGTGGTAGGACTCGAAACCTCATCATTGATCCAGCATGTGTCAGTACCATTGCCTTTTCATGAAAAAGACCTGCTTTTCAAAAAACAACTGAAGTAATTTATTAGACACTGGGAAAAAAAGAACATAGAAGGAAGGATCTAGTGAAGAGGCAGTGATGAAACTGTTTCACCATGCTTTCAGCAGGTGAGGCATTGAAATATCTTTTATCAATTAAATGATGAGAGATCTATTCTGCTAGGAGGGAAAATGAAAGTAGAGTTCTTCCAGAAAATTACTGTATTTGAGATCTATCGTGCTCTTAAAATATGGCATAGATACTGACTTTTCCATGATCATTAAAAAGAAAGACAGAACAAATATGTGATTTTTTTGTTATCATCTGATGCTTGAAAATGACGCTGTGGCTTTGTGGGGTACAGCAAAGGGCCCCCAGAGAACAGTTTTTGTTGTGTTTGAGCCATACCTATGGTGATGATTCACTAGAGGCATGATTCATCAGTCTGCATGTGAAGAGTTCTTTTCCTCCACCAGGCTTTGGAGTTTAGCAGAGTTTTGCATCTTATGGCAGGGAAAAGCCACTGGGTTTTGTTTCAAAGAAAACAGGTTTTTGTTTAGACAGGCCAGACCATTGCCATAATAAGGTGGTACCTACACAAGACATCACCAGTCTCATTAG
>VYZS01007561.1:4771-26983 GCA_013400695.1 Neodrepanis coruscans | reverse complement strand
ATGGGTCAGGCAAAATGCTACAAGGAGACAGAAGGATTCAGCCTTACTTGTGGGCATTTGAGGAAGAACATCAAGAACATCTTCTATAACTCAGGAAAAGTATGAAGTATCAGCAAACAAAGGGCTTGAAGAAGCCAGCAGGTTGGTAAGAAAGGCAAAGAGCAGACATACAAACAAGTCTCAGAGGGGACTGTCATTCAGGATGTCACTTGGCCTCAAAGAATGCCCAGAGAAGAAGATATGACCCTGTCTTCTTTAAGCCCTTTTAATTCTGTTATTTCTCACACCACATTTTCTCTAGTGTTCTCAGTTTCAGAGATTTAAATCCTGCTGGTGTTCCCACAAGAAACACATTAAGAAGTAGATCTCCCTCAATACAGTAGCTATCTTAGGGTCCACGCTCACAGGTGTGGTTTAAATCCTTTAGTTATACTTGAAGCTCCACAGGAATTACTTTCAGATATAGGTTACCCAGATAAGGAAGACATACTTAATTTTCTAGGCATATCTCAGAATGTTTCAGAAGAACGTTTACAATTTGAAATAAAATACTTTTAATCTCATCAGTACATTTCTAATTTTGTCATGCTAGATGAATCCATATGCTTCCATTGTCTCACAGTGGTTCAATCAACAAAGATACTTATACACACAAACTGTGTAAACGTTATACAGACCAACTCCTGTACCTGACTCCCCACTATTTGATGTTAAAAGAAATAATGATTTTTCAATAAGCATATCTGAAAGAGGAATTAATCAGTATGGGTAACTCCTATTCTCTCACATAGGCATCACTCTTTTCTGGCTGCTTACTTCCTTTCTCTTACCAGGATGCTGCCTAACTCTTACGGTAACTACTCATGCCACTCATTATACACTGAGTGCCTCTATGGTTTTTCTACATTTCATGCCTAATATACTCCATCTCTCAACTCTCAATAAAGTTTTTTGGTAAGGTCAATCTGAGCAGTGAGAGCAGAGCTCTTCTCTGGTGAGCCAAGAAGGTATGGCAGATGGTCCCCCAATGTGTTAATTAAATGGCTGCTTTGCCATCTTTTTGTGATCTTCCTATTGCTCACCTCCTGATGTTAAGAGCTGAGAAACAATTGAAGTGGTTAATGAGACAGAAACTTATCCGGGTGGTCAAAACTTCACTCTAGCTCCTGAACACTAAGTGCCATTTCAACAGTCAACAGCAAAAGTGATAAAAGGGACTACCATCATTGCAAGCCCTCCACATTACAGAACATTGTAGACTGTTGCAGGACTCAGGTTTCCTCACAAATTTTATACAACACAGGCAGGCTGAGGCTAGCATACTGTCTGGGGAAGGGGAAAAGGTTGAGGTACTTACTGCCCTCATTGCCTTAATCTTTCATACCAAAACAAGTCATCCTCAGGCTATCCAGCCCCCAGAGCTGGAAGTTAGTGACAAGGAGCAGAGTGAAGCCCCCATTTTCCAGGAAGAAATATTACATTACCTGTATGTAACTGGACACTCACAGGTGTATGGGCCCAGAAGGTATTCATCTGAGAGTAATGAGGCAGCTGGTAAAAGAGCTTGCCAAGCCACTTTCAAGCATTTAGCAGCAGTCCTGGTTAACCAAAGAAGTCCCAGTTGACTGGAAATTAGCAAATGTAACACCTATATACAAAAATGGTCAGGTGTATCCATTGAAATAAGGGAACTACAGGCCTGCCAGCCTGTTCTTGCAACCAGAGAAGGTCATGGAGCAGATCATCCCAAGTGCCATCACAGAGCACATGCAGGACAGCCAGGGATCAGCCCCAGCCAATGGGTATAGGAAAGGTAGGTCCTGCTTAACCCAATGTCCTTTGATGACAAAATTACATGCATAGTAGATGAGGGAAAGGCTGTAGATGTTGTCTATTTAGACTTGAGTAAAGCATTTGACACTGTCCCCCACAGGATTCTCCTGGATAAACTGCCTGGACATGGCTTGGACAGATGTAATCTTTGGTGGGTAAAAATCTGGCTGGATGGCCGGGCTGAGAGAGTGGTAGTGAATGGAGTTAAATCCTATAGGAAGATGATCACTAGTGAGGTTCTCTAAGGATCAGTATTGGGGCCAGTCTTGTTTAATATATTTATCAATTATTTGGACAAGGAGGTTGAATTCAATAAGTTCTCAGATGACACTAAGTTGGGTGGGAGTGTTGATCTGCTGGAGAGCAGAAAGGCTCTTCAGAGGGATCTGGACAGGCTGANAGGTTACCCAGATAAGGAAGACATACTTAATTTTCTAGGCATATCTCAGAATGTTTCAGAAGAACGTTTACAATTTGAAATAAAATACTTTTAATCTCATCAGTACATTTCTAATTTTGTCATGCTAGATGAATCCATATGCTTCCATTGTCTCACAGTGGTTCAATCAACAAAGATACTTATACACACAAACTGTGTAAACGTTATACAGACCAACTCCTGTACCTGACTCCCCACTATTTGATGTTAAAAGAAATAATGATTTTTCAATAAGCATATCTGAAAGAGGAATTAATCAGTATGGGTAACTCCTATTCTCTCACATAGGCATCACTCTTTTCTGGCTGCTTACTTCCTTTCTCTTACCAGGATGCTGCCTAACTCTTACGGTAACTACTCATGCCACTCATTATACACTGAGTGCCTCTATGGTTTTTCTACATTTCATGCCTAATATACTCCATCTCTCAACTCTCAATAAAGTTTTTTGGTAAGGTCAATCTGAGCAGTGAGAGCAGAGCTCTTCTCTGGTGAGCCAAGAAGGTATGGCAGATGGTCCCCCAATGTGTTAATTAAATGGCTGCTTTGCCATCTTTTTGTGATCTTCCTATTGCTCACCTCCTGATGTTAAGAGCTGAGAAACAATTGAAGTGGTTAATGAGACAGAAACTTATCCGGGTGGTCAAAACTTCACTCTAGCTCCTGAACACTAAGTGCCATTTCAACAGTCAACAGCAAAAGTGATAAAAGGGACTACCATCATTGCAAGCCCTCCACATTACAGAACATTGTAGACTGTTGCAGGACTCAGGTTTCCTCACAAATTTTATACAACACAGGCAGGCTGAGGCTAGCATACTGTCTGGGGAAGGGGAAAAGGTTGAGGTACTTACTGCCCTCATTGCCTTAATCTTTCATACCAAAACAAGTCATCCTCAGGCTATCCAGCCCCCAGAGCTGGAAGTTAGTGACAAGGAGCAGAGTGAAGCCCCCATTTTCCAGGAAGAAATATTACATTACCTGTATGTAACTGGACACTCACAGGTGTATGGGCCCAGAAGGTATTCATCTGAGAGTAATGAGGCAGCTGGTAAAAGAGCTTGCCAAGCCACTTTCAAGCATTTAGCAGCAGTCCTGGTTAACCAAAGAAGTCCCAGTTGACTGGAAATTAGCAAATGTAACACCTATATACAAAAATGGTCAGGTGTATCCATTGAAATAAGGGAACTACAGGCCTGCCAGCCTGTTCTTGCAACCAGAGAAGGTCATGGAGCAGATCATCCCAAGTGCCATCACAGAGCACATGCAGGACAGCCAGGGATCAGCCCCAGCCAATGGGTATAGGAAAGGTAGGTCCTGCTTAACCCAATGTCCTTTGATGACAAAATTACATGCATAGTAGATGAGGGAAAGGCTGTAGATGTTGTCTATTTAGACTTGAGTAAAGCATTTGACACTGTCCCCCACAGGATTCTCCTGGATAAACTGCCTGGACATGGCTTGGACAGATGTAATCTTTGGTGGGTAAAAATCTGGCTGGATGGCCGGGCTGAGAGAGTGGTAGTGAATGGAGTTAAATCCTATAGGAAGATGATCACTAGTGAGGTTCTCTAAGGATCAGTATTGGGGCCAGTCTTGTTTAATATATTTATCAATTATTTGGACAAGGAGGTTGAATTCAATAAGTTCTCAGATGACACTAAGTTGGGTGGGAGTGTTGATCTGCTGGAGAGCAGAAAGGCTCTTCAGAGGGATCTGGACAGGCTGAATCAATGGGCCAAGGCCAATGGTATGAGGTTCAATAAGGCCGAGTGCCAGGTTCTGCACTTAGCTTACAATAACACCAGGCANCCAGATAAGGAAGACATACTTAATTTTCTAGGCATATCTCAGAATGTTTCAGAAGAACGTTTACAATTTGAAATAAAATACTTTTAATCTCATCAGTACATTTCTAATTTTGTCATGCTAGATGAATCCATATGCTTCCATTGTCTCACAGTGGTTCAATCAACAAAGATACTTATACACACAAACTGTGTAAACGTTATACAGACCAACTCCTGTACCTGACTCCCCACTATTTGATGTTAAAAGAAATAATGATTTTTCAATAAGCATATCTGAAAGAGGAATTAATCAGTATGGGTAACTCCTATTCTCTCACATAGGCATCACTCTTTTCTGGCTGCTTACTTCCTTTCTCTTACCAGGATGCTGCCTAACTCTTACGGTAACTACTCATGCCACTCATTATACACTGAGTGCCTCTATGGTTTTTCTACATTTCATGCCTAATATACTCCATCTCTCAACTCTCAATAAAGTTTTTTGGTAAGGTCAATCTGAGCAGTGAGAGCAGAGCTCTTCTCTGGTGAGCCAAGAAGGTATGGCAGATGGTCCCCCAATGTGTTAATTAAATGGCTGCTTTGCCATCTTTTTGTGATCTTCCTATTGCTCACCTCCTGATGTTAAGAGCTGAGAAACAATTGAAGTGGTTAATGAGACAGAAACTTATCCGGGTGGTCAAAACTTCACTCTAGCTCCTGAACACTAAGTGCCATTTCAACAGTCAACAGCAAAAGTGATAAAAGGGACTACCATCATTGCAAGCCCTCCACATTACAGAACATTGTAGACTGTTGCAGGACTCAGGTTTCCTCACAAATTTTATACAACACAGGCAGGCTGAGGCTAGCATACTGTCTGGGGAAGGGGAAAAGGTTGAGGTACTTACTGCCCTCATTGCCTTAATCTTTCATACCAAAACAAGTCATCCTCAGGCTATCCAGCCCCCAGAGCTGGAAGTTAGTGACAAGGAGCAGAGTGAAGCCCCCATTTTCCAGGAAGAAATATTACATTACCTGTATGTAACTGGACACTCACAGGTGTATGGGCCCAGAAGGTATTCATCTGAGAGTAATGAGGCAGCTGGTAAAAGAGCTTGCCAAGCCACTTTCAAGCATTTAGCAGCAGTCCTGGTTAACCAAAGAAGTCCCAGTTGACTGGAAATTAGCAAATGTAACACCTATATACAAAAATGGTCAGGTGTATCCATTGAAATAAGGGAACTACAGGCCTGCCAGCCTGTTCTTGCAACCAGAGAAGGTCATGGAGCAGATCATCCCAAGTGCCATCACAGAGCACATGCAGGACAGCCAGGGATCAGCCCCAGCCAATGGGTATAGGAAAGGTAGGTCCTGCTTAACCCAATGTCCTTTGATGACAAAATTACATGCATAGTAGATGAGGGAAAGGCTGTAGATGTTGTCTATTTAGACTTGAGTAAAGCATTTGACACTGTCCCCCACAGGATTCTCCTGGATAAACTGCCTGGACATGGCTTGGACAGATGTAATCTTTGGTGGGTAAAAATCTGGCTGGATGGCCGGGCTGAGAGAGTGGTAGTGAATGGAGTTAAATCCTATAGGAAGATGATCACTAGTGAGGTTCTCTAAGGATCAGTATTGGGGCCAGTCTTGTTTAATATATTTATCAATTATTTGGACAAGGAGGTTGAATTCAATAAGTTCTCAGATGACACTAAGTTGGGTGGGAGTGTTGATCTGCTGGAGAGCAGAAAGGCTCTTCAGAGGGATCTGGACAGGCTGAATCAATGGGCCAAGGCCAATGGTATGAGGTTCAATAAGGCCGAGTGCCAGGTTCTGCACTTAGCTTACAATAACACCAGGCAGCGCTACAGGCTGGGGGCAGAGGGGCTGGAAAGCTGCTCAGCAGATAGAGACTTGTGGGTGCTATTGAAAGCCTGCTGAACATGAGCCAGCAGTGTGCCAAGGTGGCCAGGAAGACCAATGACATCCTGGCCTATATCAAGAACAGACTAGGAAAGAAATTGTCCCTCTATGCTCGGAACTACAAAGACCACACTTGGAGTACTGTGTTCCCTTGAGTACTGTAGTATCCCTCACTTCAAAAACATCACTGAGGTGCTGGAGCAAGTCCAGAAAAATGCAAAGAAGTTGGTGAAGGATCTGGAGCATAAGTCCTAAGAGGAGTGGCTGAGGGAGATGGAATTTCTTAGCCTGGAGGAGAGACAGCTAAGGGGAAACTTCATTACTTACTACAACTATCTGAAAGTAGTTTGTAGTAAGGCGGAGGTCAGTCTCTTCTGCCACATCTCAAGTAAAAAGACAAGAGGAAATGGCCTTAAACTGTGCCAGAGGAGGTTCAAATTAGACATCAGAAAAAAAAAAATTCGCTGAAATAAGTTGCTCAGGGAGGTGGCAGAGTAACTATCTCTGGAAGTGTTCAAGAGGTGTCTGGATCCTGACAGTCCTGCTTATCCTTCTGACCAATGTAATTTTATTGCTTTAGTGTTTATAGTCACCTGCTTTCCTCACACTTAGACTGAACACTGGCTGCACCAGGGATTATTTCTTTGTTCTGCATTTGAACAGTGCATGGAGTTGAAGCATGTCCTCTGGTTCATGATTACAGCTTCCAGATGCAGTGTCACTATAAATAAATTAAACAATGTTAATAAATTTAGTCACTTCATTCTAGAAATTGACCAATATCCAAAGACCATACACTATCTCTGTATTATTTCTGGGGATATTTATAGGGATAGAGATCCAAAATTTTTACAACTTGTTTGCAAATGAACAAATATCCAGGCTGAAATAATACTTTCTAGCATAGTAAAAAATAAATGCGTGGCAGGTCATTAATCATTGCGCACCTTTCCAAACAAACCTTTATAGGTATCCATGTTTCACATACAACCTCTTGAGCAGCATTTTAATCTATACTCACCTAGTTTTTGTTTCATAAGCAAGTGCAATGGGTCCAAAGCTATATGCTTCACCCTATGATATCAGTGAAAGTCTGCCTGGGAGTCAGTAGGAAACAGGCCAAGATTATACTTAGAGAAGCTGATAGCTGTCTGGGTAATTTTGAAAATCATTTTAATCTCCTGTCTATCTCTTTTGGCTCCTAAATTGCTTGGAAAATATTACTACTAATTTTCTTGGTTGGCTTTGAGGAAATTACTCAATCTTAGTATTTGGAATGGAATTTTAAAGATATTAAATACAGAAGGGCAGAATATAGTGGGAAAATCCAATACTGAGAAACTGGAGGCTCCAGTACAGGGCTACTGAGAGAGTCAAAGGCTAAGAGCACATGGCCTACAAGGCAGGTGGAAGGAGTCACGCTGGTTTGTTCTGACAGAAAAGGGGTTAAGGGGTGAGTCGATTACCTGCCTATCACTCCTTAAAATAATTACAGAAATTATGGAGTTAAAGATTGGCAACCACCACAAGTTGAGGTTTAGGAAGTTCAAATTAAATAGTAGAGGGAAAAAAATCATAAGAAGGTCAATTCAGTATTGACTCAGGTTGTCTAGAGAAATTATGAACTTGCTCCGTACTTACAGATTTTCAGAACTGAGTCAGACAAAGCTATGACTAACATGTTCTGGTACAAATCCTGCTTCTGGTAGGACTCAAGGCTTTCAAAGGGCCCTTCCAGACAACATTTCTGTGGTTCTGCAATACTATGATGCAATTCTTTTAAAGCATTGAGACAGTGGACATTTTAGAAATGTCAGTGTCTTTAAAAAGCATCTATTTGTACATTAGTTATGAGCACATATAAAATAAATACCATACTTCCCCACATCCCAAAGGGACTAGTTGGGGGATAGTTCCCAAGGGGACTCTCTGGATGAAACACTAATTATGTGAAACCATCTTCTACTACAGTCATGAACACCAGAGTAAATGAAAAATAAAATCTAAATAAAAATGTGTGACAAAAGCTTGTACTGGTCTAAACTGCTGTAACTCTAGTGACTGAAACAATATTATACTAATTTATTCCAGATGAGCTATCACCCCATGTTGTTTATTCATCCAAATGAGCAATTGTGAGGTTTAACGCTGCTCAGTATGAATTATTAAAGTGAGGAACTTTTGCACTTTAAATATCGGTTCTCTAAAAAGTGATGTTTGCCTCAGTGGAATATCACCATTAAGGAAACTTTACAGAGTTGCAAAAGACTCCTGAAAGAACTGTTTAAAGGACTATACTTACTGAAGGCTAGTTATAGTAACAGACTGTTAAGGACTAAATACTTTGCAGGAAGAGACACCATTTCTCACATTCCGTTAGAAGTATAGCAAAAATTTATGGCTGAAAATTCAAAGCTGTTATATTCCTTTGTTGTGGGTTAGAAAATAAAACCATTTCCCCCCCCATTCCCTGCCAGGCGCGGGCACGCGGGGGCTGCGCCAGGGCCGGGGCCACCCTGTGACTGCATGGCGCCACGGGGGCTGTGCCGGGGCTGGGGCCACTGGCACCGTGGTGCCGTGGTGTGGCCGCGTGGTGCCACGGGCGCCGCCATTACCGGATATGCACTTACGGCTTGTGGGTCGGCGCCGCTTCCGGTCCGGGCCGCGGGCGCGAGGGCCNCCCAGGTTTAAAGACCACATCTCTTATATCAGCACTGAAATCCCTTCCCGGGGCTGAAGGGAGGGGGAGGGGGGCTCGCGGTTTCTAACTGTCTGAGTGTTTTTTTTTTCAGAAAAGCCAAGCGGAGGCTCGCGCTGCTGTAGGTCCTCAGATCAGTCGCGGGCCTTCTCTAATTATTCCGGCGTCTCTTCCAGAGCCCGAGAGAGAGCAGCACTATTTCAGAGCGTTCCCACCCCAACACGGGCCCTGGGAAAGCTTAATTTGTCTGCTTTTGCACTTTATTGTCGGTTTTCTGCGTGCGTGAAATAAACTGTGATATTTGTGTGTTTTTCTTTTTGTGTGTGTGTGTGGCTTCTCTCAGACATCTCTTGTCAGAATCGCTATTTTAGTGGTAAAACTATGACATCCTTCAAACCTATTTCAAAACTGCAGTGTCTTACGCAAATCTGAAGGACAAATAAGGGACCCTTACCACACTTGATTGGCCTCTTTGTTTGCCTGAAAAAATCTGGCACAGTCAAGTAAGGCATTATAAATTGAAATAGTTTTCATGCACGCCTCCCAGGAGATGGGAGAAAAGTTCATGGAGAGGTCAAGACTGCAGTCATCAAAGTAGTGAAATCAGTGCTTTAGGAAAGAACCCAATCACATGGAATGGAAGTACGCCAGATAAAGAAGCTGCTGCCCAGAATTCTCCAAGTCTTCCACAAGAACAGGGCTAATTTCTTAAGGAGCCCTTAAAGAATTATGTTGTCTCCTTGAAAATGGGGCATTACTCAAGAAATCACTTCCAAGGAAAGAGGAAATCTTTTTTGAGAAGCCAGAAAAACTTCACAGATAGTCTGGTAGAGAGACTGAATGTGATAAACATTGTAAAAGGGTTTAGATTAAATTAAGTAACCCTTCATTGCTATAGAAAGCCAGCTGAGCTTTGAAGAAAGAGAAGGTGATTAATCTAATAGGATTAAGATATTACCAGGACTGGTTAGTAATTAATTAAATTGGACACTAGTGCTCAGGTAAAAGAGTGAGCAAAATCCAATGGACTTAAGAGCAAGTACCAGTGAATGAGCCACTCACAGTTCAAACAAACTTCCATAGCATCAGGTACAAATGGCATTTACTAGATGATCATTTTATGCTGGTACAGCCCAAGAAGCAAGAGGTGTAATGTTTCTGTCCATAAGTATCTGTCATTTGGAACCCCTGACAAAAAACACTAGAAATAGAGCCTTTTCTTTAATAGTAATAAAATATGTTCATAGCGTAAGAAATACAGAATAATAGTAATATCAACAAAGAAAAAAGAACGCACAAATAAAAATCTCCATCTCAGTCTTCCTCATAGCAGACTGTCTAGGGCAAGATAGTCTCACTCTTTGCAGTCCACACAACTCTGTCTTCCTAGGACCCCAGCAAAAAAAAGGAAAAGCAGAGGGGAGCACAAGCAGAGAAGGCTGTGCTGCTGAACTGACAAGCCCCCACTGACAGCTTCCCTCACAACACTGTGAATGTTTCTACAGGGGCAGCTGCAGCTAGCCTTGCATTCACATTGCCCTTGTAAGTCAGTGCTGAGCCCAAACCACAGCTACATTTTGAGTTTGCAGCTTCCAGCCCCTGTGTCTGGCCCAGCTGAGAAGAGCAAACTGACCAGTTTCTATATGTGTCTACTATGCGCATATGAATATACTCATATAGTATAACTCGGATTACTCTCCATTCCGTTAATATGTAACCTCTTCCTCTGTTTGAGTTTTCATCATTTTCCCTACACAAACCTAACAAAACAACATCTTCAGATGATTTCTGGTACGATCACAACAAAAAACTGATGTGCTTAGGCTGTAATAGAAGCTATTTACTAGCAGACACAATGATTGAAAAATCAAGGCTATCTACTGTATGCACTGAGTGAGGCAAATGTCCTGTGAAAAACAGCATGCAATTATGTAGTTGAAACCTACTTTAATGTATACCCATTAGAAGTATTTTTGTATTTCCAAATTTTTTGAAAGCTTGATTTTACAGTCTTGAAAATATTCTTCTAACATTTTTTCATCTTTCCTCATGAAGTCTTTTCTGTCATATGAGTCAAAAGAGAAGCTATTATGTAGTGGACAAAACACATGTAGCCTGAAGTGGACAACTGATTGCAGTAGCAGGTTAGCATCATTTCAGAGTTGGTCCATATTAGCAAACAGAAGTGTTTCAAGATATAGGCACTCTAATCCTAAAAGTTTTTCATCTATACTTCCTACTTATAAATTGTTAGAACTGCCTCTGACATGTCTTCATTTGGGCTAGCCTTCTCCCACATATGCCACTGGAAAGGGGCAGGAGTAGCCAGAGATAGACAACAAATTAAACTGGGTGCAGCCACTCTGTTCCAGAGCACAAAAGCCTGAAGTAGTTTAGATTGGGCCAGACAGTACTACCTGCCTTCATAGTCAGAGCTTGGCCCTAGCTTGTTAAACACTATAAGAGTAGCCTATTAGCTCTTCCTTCACAAGTTGGTTCCACTCAGAGTGACATTTTTCCTTGCCTTTCTCCTCTTTACTCCAGTTCCATTAGGTTTCCCAATCCAGTCTCCCAGTTCAGTCTCAGTTTCCGCTCTTACCCACTCTTGCCTCCAAGCTCACCATCCAGCTTTCTCTATAGTTTCAATGTTCCAGATGGTAGCAGTTGATGCAATTCAAGGGTAGAGGGAGTTCTGAATGTATTGAGTGCTGCAGGTACAGGGACAAAAACTCTTGGAACCCAGTCAAGAACATTGCCCATGGCTGACAACACAGACTACATCACATATCAGTCCATGGTATTTTCATATACCAGATACCAGCATTATAAGCAGTTCCTTTGGTCTGCAATAGCTGCTGTAGCAAGCATTATGTGATGCAGAAAACCAGGAATAAACAAACATTTACAAACCTGAGAGTTTTCAGTTCTTGGCAGCACTAGTTTTCAAATCAAAATGGGGAAAATCACAGACTACATAGCAAAATTGTTATTCAGGTCTGCTATAATACTGAGAACATCCTCCTCATTTGTGCTTTCATTAGCAAATTACCATTTAGAGGGGCGAAAAGTACACAGAGCTATACTTGCTCTGCTGTGGAAGGCATGTTTACATGTGGTCCTGCACATGACAGTTCCGGCACTAGTAAGTATTTTGTAGTAAGTAATTAGATGCATTTGTACAAAGGCTGATGAAAATGTTATGCATTATAATCTGAAAGTAATGTAAAATACAAGACCACTTAATTGTGTCTCTCAGTTTTTACCTCCAAACTAAAAAGAGAGATGTGTCCTAATCTACTTGTTTCACAATGTATTAAACACTTCTTGCCAGTTGTGGTTTTTTTTGTAAATGTCACTTAATTTACAGAAGTATGGAAAGCTTAGAAAATGGATGAACAGTAAAATAAGAGCTATATTTCACAGCAAATACAAAAAAAAAAAAAAAAAACAAAAAACCAGTACAATCATTTTAAGGCATTGGGATACCACGGTAATCTCTTTGCATGAAAGAATTCCTTTCAGTTCTGTTTTCAGGTTATTAGAGGCTCTGGTAATAGATATAACATTTCTCTGAGTATAGAAAGCAGCAAAAAAACCCCATCTTTATCTACTCCTAGAGGAAACTGATATGACAAGAAGAGTCTGGTGTGTCACAGTGGGGACAAAAAGGAATTACTACATAGAACTGTGTATCTATAAATGTAATTTCCAATAAAGACCGTGTGGAGTGCAATCTTCATCTCAGAGGGATTCATAGGAATAAGCAAAATACCAGCATTGTAAATGCCTGTTTTGGCAACTGCAAGAGCTACTGTAGCTCTGGCATTAATTGACAGGAAGTTTTTGACTTTTGACTTTATTGGCAGATGGAGCACAGGCCAGAAAAACTGTATTTTCTTTATCTCTTTTCAGAAAGCACTGAGGGATCTTTAAATTTCCACTTGAATGGACGCAAGTCTAGTTTTGGCTTTTTTTCTCATGCCTTTTTTAAGTAGGTAGTTTTCCCGTATGGCTTTTGAAAACTGTTATTTGAAGCATGTCCTGATAACATAGTTGATGCCAATTAGACACTCTCTGCCCTCTCATAGGCAATTCTGTTCATTTATCAATTTGTTCTGATGTGGCAAATACATTGTGCTCCTAATGCCTGAGAGGTGCAGCAGTCGTCTGTATACTGCTGAGTATTATATTCCACTCTATTCAAGACCCCCTGCAGCTGAGGCACCACCTGGGCA
Source organism: Neodrepanis coruscans (assembly GCA_013400695.1). Classification (NCBI taxonomy): domain Eukaryota; kingdom Metazoa; phylum Chordata; class Aves; order Passeriformes; family Philepittidae; genus Neodrepanis; species Neodrepanis coruscans. The sequence continues at coordinate 14,062 of VYZS01007561.1, read as the reverse complement.
CCCACTATATCTGGATTTGAAAGCTCCCTGAAAAACCAAGAGCGGAACATTTCTAACAAGGAGGTGACAACTGGGTAAAAAAACCCCAGCCAACAACCAAACAGAAATACCCAACAAAACACCTACGCAAATCCTTTCATTTATTTATCTTAAAAAACCGTGAGTAATAAACACATGCATGAGTGCATGCAACAGGCAAAGATGATATTTCTTGGCACTGACACATCTCAAAGAGCTAGAGAGTGTCAGAACAGCACCTGCAACAATCCTATGCTGCAGCAGATTTACACTGTGGTATTCAAAGAAAAGGGCACTGTATTTTGCACTTAAATTAGCACAGCAAGAGGGAAAGCAGACAGAGGATCAGGAAAGGGGAGGACATTATGTTCCCTCATTTTCTCAAAACTGACCAGAAATGTAACAAATTCTGAAATAAAACATTTTAGCTAGCATGAGATGACAGCTGCCACCCTTTAAAAACTGGTAACTGCTAGGTAAAATGACCATAGACATTATGTCACACAAGCTGTTTTTAAGTTAGAGAACAGAAGTTATCCCACAGTACATCATCAATCTCAATGATATGAGCAGTGAAATCAACCCCAGAAGTAGCATACACAAGCAGGAACCAGCCAGGCTTGACACAGCTGAGCTGCCTACAAGCCGCAGTCATTGGTTTCACAGAAGGACCTGTCCTGTTCCTGCTATCCCAGCACTTAGTACAAGCCCCCAGTGCATGGGGTGACACAAGTAATGTTGGTCAAGTGTGAAGCTTTTACTCCCTTGACTTCTCTGAAGAGGGAGACAGGCAAGGTAGACTTCCAGACTGACAAATTTTGGAATTTGTTTTGAGAACAATAGACATGCCATATACTTTCTCTGGAAACCTGTGGGCACTAAAGCAGTACCTATAAAGGTGAATCCTTGTTTCTAACAGATCTTGTTCAAAGTAACCTCTGAGAAACTTTCATCTACTGAACAGATGAGCTGAACAGATGGATTACTGAGTTCACTTGTACCTGAAGAAGGTACTAATAAGTCGGTTTTCACAGGCTGGTAGGAGACTTTTCGGACTATGCCCACTTGGAGCAAAGCAGTGAGGTCTCTCTCTGCAGAAGCTGATATGCATCCCTGCTAGTGTATGCACCTATGCTGGTGTCCTGAAATCTGTCATCTTGGAAATACTGTCATATTACCACATGTATGTCCCACCCCTCTGCTAGCTTCTTTGGTGCAAGCTGTGAAACCACAGCGCTAAGTTCTCAGTTGGGGTTCAGAACAACAAGAGCAGGTAGAGATCAGCATATTGAACTTGTCTTAATACTAGGAGAAGTCTCTAGGTCTAGCATGTGTCACTGAATACACATGCCATGATGTGTGTATCAATGAGAAGTTTCTAAATACTGATGTCAAATACATCACAGTACCATAGGCAAAGGAGGTGTTAGAATGCCTGCTGACTTCAAACTAGATGGTTCCAGCAACCCAGGCACAGCTGAAAGCATTAAATGCAGACAGAATCATCAAGACCAAAGTCTACTCAGAAGAGGAAACAAATGGCCTGTGACATTCAAGTTTTATACCAAACACGTGACAGAAGAGAAAGAAAACTCAGTTAGAGATCCATTGTTTAACAGATTTAAGTTTGATTAAACAGCATAACAATTAATAAAACTATCTTCTCTTCCTATTTCTTGAGACTGGTACTATATATATTTTCACTTCCTTCAGTGTGGAGAGTATTCAATAATAATAATATTCAGTATTTCATATTTCAAAAAACTCTCAAGAAAGCACTTATAAACTGCAGGTACACTAAGATAACTAATGGAACATGGCATTGACCTTGAGGTATTTAGTGGTTTTGAATGGAAAATACCTTTTTTTTCCCATTTTGCACAGATTTAGGGAGTAGCTAATAACACATAAATGTAAGTAGACTTGTTATTCTCCCTCTAACAGAAAGAAACACATAAATTTATATCAGTACCTCAATAATGAATCGTACTAAAAAACTACATCAATTTCAGTTTTTAGGAATGATAACAGATGTGATTTAAAATGTCTCTCAAAGTACTAAAAGTATTGCTATAATTAATCATCTGAAATCAAATGCAAAAATTGTAAATTTCTTGAAGTCACACAACTCAAAGACTTTTTCTGATCATTTCCTAAAGGGTTATTAGCCTATTTTGAATAGCTACACTGTTTTTGTAAAAAAGACTTGATACATTTGACTCCAAAGAGCGAAGCCATTAGTATGCGTCATGATCTTGCACATTAAGAGCTACCAGTGCAGGTACAGCAACTTGCATTCAATGCTCAGGTGCAGTGGTGGAAATCTGACATCACCATTGAAATCCACATAGTTGTTATGAATTGATATTAGTGTAAGCAGCATATTAAGCACATAGTGTATATTCTTTTTCATTGAAACCCTAAAGCATTTTGAAAGCCCTCAGGTAAGAATTACTGAAAGAAACATGTAGCATATTAACAGTTACTGGTGTACACACTTTCATACATAACAAATCTGAGTATAAACTCCAAAGGACTATGAAAAGGGAATGCTGAATCCTGTGTGAGACATAGCACAAGTCAGTTCAAATACCACAGAATAAAACATGCTCGGTACTCCCACACCTGCTCTAACATACACTTGGCCCAGCTCAGACTCCTTCAGTGGCTGTGTACATCTAAACTGGAACTGAAAATCTAGCAGTTGTGTACCAATTTAAAGCACGTGATGGCTGACTTGTGATCTCAAAGGTTTTTACACTGACAACTACCGATATAGCCTCTGTTTTCATGTTTATTGAAATGGTATGAATATTCAAGCACAAATTTACAGAGCATAGAGAAACAGTTCGTGTATTGTTTTACCCATCCTATGCTCTTCCCATCCTAAAGCAGTGGAGCTGGGATGCAGGTTATTAAAACATGTCCAGCTAATGGCTGGAAGTCTGCCCTGCAGAGGCAGCTCCCTCTCGAGTCCACACAAGTGTGAGAGCCGACAAGCACAGGGGTCACTGAACTTTGGGTTATGCAAATGCACATATCCAAATTTTCCTATTCATGTCATTTTACATCTACCATGCACAATTGTCTCTTGTAACTGCTATGGGATGAACATTAATCATGTTTTCAGGCCAGAGTAACTGTTCAAATGGAGTCCTAATAATATTTTTTATTCTATTTTGCTTTTCCCTTCACTTTCGTTTCATCCATTTTGCTATTTTCTTTTGCGGCATTCCACCACCTTTCTCATTATGAAGGTCACCCCACCCTATCTGTAATTTTGAGGTTTTGTCATCCATTTTTTACAGCTTCTTGCCAGAGCTGCCAGCTAAGATGACTCCATCACTCACCTGCAGATCCCTTGTCAATTCAAAAGGACTCCAACAGTTGCTCCAGCTCTATGCATCATGTGGCAAAGCAACATGCTCATCAGAAGGGCCTGTAGTAGTAGTGGTAGTAGTAGCAGTAGCAGCAGTAGCAGCAGTAGTAGTAGTATTTGAAAAGGTAAACTTTTTGTTACATTGCAACCATTTTAAACACTTTCATAACATAATTCGCTTCAGTTCAAAATAGAGAGAAACATTGCTCAGGAGAGTGAAGGAGCAAAGCAAATGAATCCTGCTGTGTTATAATGTGACATTTGTCTGCATGGGTACCACTATACAAAAAAAAAATGTTGACAGGTATAACAGCACAGCCTTATGTTTTATGACTCGGAAAGTCCTGCATACAGAACCTCATCCTAAGTCTTCACATTCTTTGCCAAGTGACTGGAGATGGAAGAATTCAAATCAGTCTTAGAGGCTGGGTAAACAGTAGGAATATTAATGTTCCAATTAAAAGAAGGAATCTTGTATGCCCAGTGAAGTCTCTCCGTAGAGCAAGTCCTTGAAAGTAGAATAAAAGAAAGTTGCAACAGACGGTTACTAAAGAGATTTCTCTTTTATTATTACTTATTTTCCCAGTGTTATTAGATTAAAGCAGTTAACTCCATTTTAACGAAGGCAATTTTACTATAAGCAGTTCTTTATATTGAAGAAAGCTACCAAAACAAAGGCTTGAGAGTTAGGAACCTGGTTTTTAATCCTGGTCCTTCAGAGACTTCCTCTGTGACCTTAGGTAAGTAATTTACCCTCTGTAATTTACCTGTATTTGATTCTCTTGATCTAAATTTTAGGCTTTTCCTTCCTAGCTCACAGGATTCACCACAGCAGAGTCAATTAGCATTTCCAAAAATAGGGAGATCTTTCAGTAGAAGGTGCTAAATAAATATAAATTGATATATTTAAAGGAATAGAAGTTCATACAGAAAGTGGAGAGCAAAAGTGTCTTGTATGAGTCAGAGAATATTTTTTGTTACTATTTCAGCCCTTCCCCACGTTTATGGCTGAAACAGTACACGGATTTTAGGTTTATGAGAGATGCCAGTTTGAGAGATACAAAGATGGAAACAATCTAACCACAGAGGAGATCCAAAGGTAATATTAAAAAGGCATGAAGTCAGTGATTATACCTAACAGACAATGTCTCTCCTAATCTCTACACAGCGATTTTTGTTCCAATGTTTGTATAGTTATCTCTCTTAATCTAGACATTTAGACACTTGCCTCATTCAAAAGTAAAGTCTTATGCATCTCTAAGGGACTGTTTCTCTGCTTAGATTTAGGCACATAAGAAGGAGGAAGGATAAAAAGATTACAATCTGTCAAATGGGATTTATTTCTTCTACGAGTAAAATACATTTCAACAAATACTAAAGGAGGTGCCTTGCTCTAAAAAAGTTAGAGGACCAGGAAAAAAGAACAATAACAAGTGATGCAGAAAATTTGTTTATACTCTAGGCTTCACTCCTCCCCAAATCAGTTTGCTGAGGCATAACAAAATTAAATTTAACAATCAGCAGGAAAGTAAGCCAAAAAAACACGTTCAATATATAGTAAATCAATGTATTCCCTTCAGCAGGGTCTTATGACTTTCACCACATGCACTAGGGAAAAGGAATTAGGACAAACCTTTTATCCCTTTGGTCTCCAGAACATTCTCAGAAATCCACAAAGTTTTAACAGAAGTCCCAAAGGACTAGAAAAGGGAGTCTTTAAAAGGGGGAGGGTGGGTGTGGGCAGAGGGGGTAGGGGAAGGATCCAGAGAATTACAGAGCAGTTGACTTCAATTCCCAGAAAGATTCTGGAACAAACTCTTAATCTATTCAAAAGCAGCAGAAGACAGTAAGATGATAAAAGACAGTTCACTTGAGCGTGTTAAGAACTGATGATGTCAAACCAATCTTATGTCCTTGTCTGCCAATATAATTGGCATAATGGATTAAAGGGAAGCAGTAGATATAATGTATCTTGCTTTAGCAAGGACTCAGAAACTGTCTTGAGACACATTCTCCTAAAAAGGCTGAAGAAATATTACCTAGATCAATTGTCCTTACACCGTAAATACAAATAGCAGTGCTACATGAACCACTTCAAAGTGATATGCAGCAGCAGCTGCTCCTGTGCCAAAAGCAGCAGGTGGGAGATGTGGGACTTTAGGCTTAGCTGCAAGGGCAGGGTTACACAAAGGATGGTGGCTGCAGAGGTCGGAGGGGTTTGAGTGAAAGGGAAATGGGAAATTAATGTGATAAAAGGAAATTGGGACAGTGAAGAATATGGTAGGATCCCAATTTAAGTACTTAGAGCTCTCCTAGAGGAGCAGGGCAGAATATCAGGCTGGAGAGGCACAGATGGTTAGTGGATTACAGGTTAGAAATCTGGACTGGCAAATTAGAGTGTGCACGAATGCTTTTCTGGGCAGTAGACTCACCACAGTGGACCATGCATCCCTTGTAACATTGATCTGTGCCTACATTTTCAAGAGGTTTAGAATTTGGCAACTGATCTATACTGGAGCTAGTGCACTATTGCTCTGTCAGAGTCCAGAAAATCTCGACAAGTGTACAGAACCCTAAAGTTCAAAGGCAAAAAAATAGCCTGACTATTATGATAAACTCTTTAATAGATACCTAAAATTAAGTACCACCTAGGAAATGTATAGAAATGCTTTCTTTCAAGGCTTCTGATGCCTCTGATATTCATCTGTGAATGTGCTGCTTCAGAACAGAGGATTATGCTGGATAATCCTGTGAGGTCTTCCCCAGTCCTGCATTTCCATGGGAGTTTCCTATTTTTTGCATTTTCGAGAAGCAGCACTGCACTATCTGGACAAGGTCCAGTGAAACAAAGGACAATCCTTTCACAAAAGTCCAGACTTACAGGAGACAGGCAAGCTGAAAAAGGTGACCTCTGTTCCTCAGAGCCTCACCTGAAAAATAAATTAGCGGAAAATCTTCCTATTATCTGCCCTTCTTTATTATTCTCAAAAATTTTAAGAGCAAAAAAAAAAAAAAAACCCAAAAAACTGTATACAAGGAGTTAAAAATTTACTGCCAGGATGGCGAGTGCTTTAACAGTCAAATGAAAATATAACAGATATTGTTAGTCCAGTTTCAGGGATACCAACAGCCATTGTCCAAACTGACTTCTAGTAAAGTCTATTTAATACCCATAATATTGTTAACAGGAAAGCCTACAAATATGGACCCCCCCCTTCTTGGGTGGTTATCATGTTCCTTCTTCCAACATAGCTTTGTGAATGCAGGCTCACAAGTTCCTGCCCCTCAAGCAGTAAAGGCAGGAGGCATTATTACAAACCATCAGCACCCTGTCATCCTCAACAGGAGGAGCATGATGCTCATGGTGGGGCTTTCTTCTCCTCGGTCCTGGGATAGCTTGTTTTCCTGCTTCTGGGCTGCCAGCTACAGTTTAACAGTGGCTCCCAGCCTCCCAGTCGCACGCACCAACAAAGTGCAATGGTTTGACCAGCAGTGACTGGGGAGGATGGACCCCCAGAGCTGAAGCTGGAGCTGGAGGGCAGCAGCCACTGGCACCAGTGCAGGCCTTAAACCAGTAACATTCAGCTCAAGCCATGACAAGGCTGTGCCCCTACACCACTGGGCCAGTGCACAGATGGGAGCCTTATCAAAGCAGGCAAAACAATCTAAACTCATGGGATTTTACTGAATTTAATTTAGTGACAATGTATATAAACTTTCAACTAGTGACTTAAAGATATAGGAATAAAGAAAAGACAATGTACCAGTGGAAATCATTTTCTTCTCCTTTCCCCAAGCTCAGCTTCAGTGCAACACCTCTTTTTCGTCCAGCAACTCTCCACCCTTTATCATCCCGGATCCCTTGCTTTCAGTATGCTCACACTCAGGCCCTTTTAAGCCCTTGGGTGAGGCAATGGGTGGCACAGGAGGTTGAAGTCTGGATGTGATGTTTTATCTCTGCCCATCCTTGCTTATCCATTTTCCTCTTAAGCTCCTTGCTTCTTACTGCCCCTCTACTCATCCAGAGTCTGCCCATGACTGGAGTCCTTCAGGAGCATCTCTGCTCTGAAATGGGTCACCCATGGCCACAGTCCTTTTAGAGGCACTCTTGCTCTGTCATGGAGCACTCCTTCACAAGGGTCAGCTGCATCCCCAGCAAGTATCTCCTTCTGCACGTTGTCCTCTGTCTCCTCAGGTGTGTCCTCAATCCTGAGTGAACTTCTTGGGTGAGTTCACATGTATCTCTTGCCTTTGTCACCTTCCACTCTTCCTTAAACACATCCAAGGACCCTACCACTCTGGCTGGCTGCAGCTTTGGGAAACAGTGTGGCATTTCCAGCTGCAGCCAAATCACATGAAAGTAGCACACACTCCACCAAGTATGCTCAATGAAGCCTTTAATAGGACAATTAATATTCAAAACAAACCTAAGAAAAAGGCTTCAGGAGACATCGTGAGCTATGAAATGACATTCAGATAGGAAAAGGGTCCCCTGGATGGTCCTCCTGAGCCTGCTCTAAACATGGAAATCAAATGGTTCCCAGATAAAATTGCATAGAATTTTAGCTCTGAAAGACTGAGTGCTGAAAGTGAGGTTAAGTGTGGTTAAGAGTGATAGAGAAAAGTTCCTTTAGTAATACGAGATTAATATTTTTTACTCTTTTTTAAAGTTTCTTAAGACATCCCAGTGTTACAGTAAACACTGTGGCTCTAAAGCATCTGGGTCAAATAGGGCAGGAGCACACGTGGTGTTCTACTCAGTTCCTTCAGTGGCAAGAATGAATACTGAAAGGAACAGGAGAACCCACAATTTCAACAAATGGCTCAAAGGCAGGTGCCACCAGTGGAATTTTGGATTCTTTCATCATGGGGCAACTTTTAGTGAACCTGGCCGACTTGACCCATCTATCTAAAAAGGGCAATAGGATTCTAGCCCATGAGTTGGCAGGGCTTTGAGAGGGCTTTAAACTAGGTTTGAAGGGGAGAAGGGGATGAAACTAGACTCTCCAGAGAGGAGACGGAGTGGTGAACCAGAGTCAGGGGCGAAGTCAGCAGCCCAGCTGAAGTGCATGTATACTAATGCACACAGTATGGGCAACAAACAAGAGGAGCTGGAAGCCTTGGTACAGCAGGAAATCTGTGACATAGTCACCATTGTGGAAATGTGGTGGCATGACTCGCATGACTGGAGTGCTGCAATGGATAGCTACAAGCTCTTCAGGAGACAAAGGCGAGGGATAAGAGGTTGAGGGGTGGCCCTGTACGTTAGGGAGGCTCTTGACGTCATGGATCTTGAGATTAATGATGATCAGTTTGAGTGCCTGTGGGGTAGGCCAACAAGACTGACATCCTGGTTGGAGTCTGTTATAGACCACCCAACCAGGAAGAAGAGATACATGCATTATTCTATAAGTGGCTATAGGATGTCTCAAGATTGCCAGTCCTTGTTCTTTTAGGAGACTTCAACCTGCCGTATATCTGCTGGGAACTCAACACAACAGAGAGAAGGCAGCCTAGAAGGCTCTTAGAGTATATGGAGGACTGCTGCTTGTCACAGCTGGTCTGCTTGACCCCCTGTTCGCAAATAGAGAAGGGCTCGTGGGTGATGCAGTTGTCAGAGGCTGTCTGGGGTACAGTGACCGTGAAAAAATAGAGTTTTCAATATACAGTGAAACAAGGAGGGGCATCAACAAGACTTCCACACTGGACTTCTGCAGGGTGGACTTCGGCCTATTCAAGGGACTAACTTGGTGAATATTTTGCGAAACAGCCCTCAAAAACAAAGGGGTCTAGGAAGGGTGGACATACTTCAAGAAAGAAATCCTGAAGGCATAGGAGCAGGGTGACCCGATGTGCCGAAAGATGAGCCAACCAGGGAGACCAGGCCCTCTGGA
>VYZS01007559.1:27634-40446 GCA_013400695.1 Neodrepanis coruscans | reverse complement strand
GGGCGGCCCCGGAGCAGAAAGCAGTCGCCAGGGCCGCCAGCGCAAGGCAGTCGCCGCACCGCGGCCCGATCGTTTTTAACTTTCATTTTTTTACACCCACGACAGGAGGTTTCAAAATGTCTCAGCTCTAGAAAAGTGCCCATTGCGGAATGTATCTTGGTAGGCACCAAAGTTAATCAAAACAAAACACTCAAATACCTTCTTTATCTTATCAGCAACTGAATTTCATCACTTTCTCTGCTCCCAGAATTAATGGCTTGTGTTGAGAAATCAGCATTTGAAGTTTCATCACAGAGGGTTTAAGAATATGTTGTTTTGGGGTGGGGTTTTTTTGTATTTTAGACATCTTTCTACTAAATTTTCTAGCACTATCTCACTTACAATGGTAATGTTGAATTTTCATGAAAAATTAATATAAATACTGGAAAAAATTCATTGAAAGTGTGTATGGACCTGATAACATTAGATAAGGTTGTAGTGTAACTAGATAATTCTATAGCCAGTCTCTTGTAAACTGTGCTATATATTTGCTCTTAGATGAAGGAACAAAATATCAAATTCTTTCACATTATAATGAAGTTGATTAGAGAGAAACAATTATTTGAAAGAAAACCTAATAACTGGAAGGCAAAAATGAATGATTTTCAGTCCCAGTGTTCAGAGTGTGTAGAAAATGCTGGAATTTTCTCCAGGTTCCACTGTATTTAGCCACTTTAGTTGTTTCCCAAAGAGAAAAGAAATGCGCCACTTAATTTGAGTCACGCTCATAAGGTGTTATTACAGACAGAGAAATGGATACACTTCAGGAATAAAATGCTCTGCATCAGTTTCTAAAATATATTTCTAAAATCTTGAAATGGTGACTATTAAAAGAGATTTATACACACTACTTTAATGTTTCTTAGCAGCTGAATAAAGTGCTATAGACCAATGTTTTTGTGTTTTTTTGGTCTGTTGTAATTCTCTGTTGCTGTGCTGTCTCAAGTCTTTGGCTGTCAGTTGATTCCCTGTCTCATGAGTTTCTTACACTTAGGTTATTTTCTTTAAAGAAAGGGAACCAGCCTATTTCTCAGTGATAACCAGCTACATCTTCTGTTGATCATTGATAACAGCTGCCTGAAGCGTGGTATTAAGAATTGCTGATCCTGAGCATCTTTGCTGAGAGAGCTCAAGAAAGCAGTGAGTGGGTGGTGTTTAGTCTTGGCCTCCTGCATCATGGCATGTGCTCTCATTGTCCATCATCAGCAAGTCCAAGACCTTTCCATGCCACCTCTTGCTAATGACAGGATAAATTGATTTATAAGTCTTTATTGCCACGTGAGCCAGGATCTTATTTGCGGGTAAAAATTAGTCAACTACTGAATTGGTTCATATCACAGTAAGAATAATAACCTTTCTAGATGGACTTGCATCAAATTCTGCCATTAACTTAGAGAAGACCCATCCTCAAAGAGCTGGATAGGCTCCTGCAAGGATTTTTGCATTGAAAGGTATTCTACACTTGTTCCTGTCTGGTTTTTAGTGCATTTTTCATTATCTGAAGTGCCAGAGTAATTTGTGTCAGTTAAACAGTTGTCAGGTTTCGTTCTGAGTAAAGTTTCTCTATGCTTTGATACTGCTTCTTCCTAAAGCCATTAGTCAGCTCTTTTAATCTGAGCTTTTCACTGTGATGATTTTGCAGCTCCTTCAGATGTGTACTGTTGACATGGATAAGCTGCTTTTGTGGCACAAGCTTCTATTTGCTCCTCAGTAGCGAGCACATAACAGCATAATACGGAATGTGCCTTCAACTGTAGGTTTTGGTGTGAACTTAAAATTTTCTTCTTTCCTTTGACTGTGACAATTTTTTGTCACAAAAGTTGTCAGGGACCAGTGGTCCTCAAAGTGATGAAGCTTAGTGCTTTGGTTTGCTGCTCTGTCTGAATAGGCTTCCAGTATCCATTGTGGAGACTGGAATTGTATGCCATCAAACTGGCACAGTGATAACAATACGTGCCTTTTGGAATTCTCTCTGTATTGTACGTGTCAAGCTTCAATTGCTGCAAGTTTGTTTTTTTTCTTTTTTTAAAATGTGCTGTGTTGTAGTTACATGGCCACTTTTTCAACTGGCTGTTTCCTTTTTTCCTCCTCTGTGTGACTGTATATTTGTAGGAAGGGGCCCAGGGAGCTGTGCCTCAACAGCATAATGTCTGTGAGTTAATTATCAGAGTTGATTTGGAAAGAGTTACCAAAGCCAGACATCACAACTAAGATAGACTGAAAATAAAACTTTGTGTCAGTCAAGGAGTAAAATTATATGATAGTTTTCTTAATATAAACCTTACAATGTGTTTTGGAGACAGAATGTTAGCACTGAAATTGTGAGGCCATTTGGTTTGTTCCTTTTATATGAAGATCTTTCAAGTAAAGTGATGGCTTAAAAGTTGAGGAAATGTATATTTTTGGAAATCAAATGGTCCTTGGCAGAAGTGGGAGGATTCAGTTCTTGGGAAGGGCAACTGCAGTCTTAATCCATAACATAGAAAGATGAGAAATTTACAAAAGAAAGTAATAAAAATGTTCTTTTAATTAGTTTTGCAGTGGAACAAAATATAGCAAGAAACATTGACATTAAAAGAAGTATGATTTTAAATTAAGCTCTAAATGAGAATTGCTGTATTGATAAGTTGAACAAAAGCAACCGTCTAAGGAGGATTCAAAAAGCAATGTGTACAATTTATCAGAGTNNNNAGAACTAGGTAGATAGAAATGTGTTTATTCTTATCTTGTATAACAGTAGAAATTACTTTTGTTTTAAAATGTTATTTCATGTACAATAAATGAGAAGCTCTCTAAAATGAACGTGTATGTAGAAATGGGAACATTGGACCACTGATATAACCTGTGTAGTTATAACCTATAACACTGTGTAGTGTTCCAGAATCTGTAAATCCTTCCTTTCCCCTTCCAACCAGGATACTTCTGTTGGTAACATTATTTGAAGGGAGTGTGTCTACTTGAATGAGATAATTACTGTAATATTTATTGAGGTATTTTTACATAATTTCTCCTGTCCCTTTCACTGCTGTGTTTCTGAGCTATCACAATAATCACGCTTAATAAAATCCACCTTAGCACGAGACATCAGAAAGATTTGACAGAGAGCTCACTGGGCAAGCAGCTGACTAATCTATATGTGACATGTAGGAGCTGTTTTTCTCTGAACAACTTAATCACTGAAATGAGAGATGAGCCCAAGTATCTGAGGATAACTTGGGTACTTGGGTAAATGTCAGCTGTTGCATTTTCCTCTATTTTAATGTAAATCAGGATTGCTCTCTCTTTCCTCTGTGATTTAATGCTGTAAATCTTTATGGGAGCTGTCTGAAAATTAATAGCTGTTGGAGAAGAAACTATGTAATAGAGTTTTAAATTATGTTTTTGAATTATGTATCATTTCATGTTTTATTACATAATTGTATATAGCACAACTAATGAAATACCAATTAAAAAAAGGAATTTTTAAAAAAATGTAGCTATTGAACATCAATCCATTCTTTTTGCTTGTGCTCATTAGTGTTCTAGTGCTTAAATTACAATTGTGCTTCCCACTTAATATATTTTACAGTTTAAGTAACACAAATTACATAGTTTTATGTGAGTTTGGGAGATAGAGGTACTAGCAGAGATAAGGACAGAAAAGTTGGTCTTGAGGCATTTTTAGCTTCTGTGTATAAGATAACAAGACTTAAGAATTGGTGTTTTTGTATCTGTAACTGTAACTAAATTTTGAACTTTTTCACCATGACTGCTGACTTTGATTCAAGGCTGAGAGATGTCAAAGAGAAATAATTTCATGCAAGGTAGCAGAGAGTTTTAAATGTTGGGGACCTTTAGAAGTGAGAGGAGGTGTGGTGGTTTTACCACAAATTCAGTGATTTTTTGGAGCAGAGACTCTGAGAGAAGTCACAAACACCCCAAAAATGAAGAGAACACACAAAAAAATCACAGTTTATTTTGCGCAAACACCAAAACCCGACAAACAAAGTACAAAAAACAGACAAATCAAATAAATAAATTTTTTCCAGGGCCCTCGTTTGGGGCAAGGACGCTCTGGCGAATAGTGCTTGTGTCTGTCTCTCTCAGAGCCCAGCAAAGAGACTCCATGGTATTTAGAAGGGAGCGTGTGGTCTTGAGGGGCCCCTTAGCCTTTACCCTCTGGCCGGTTCCGACTGAGGAGAACAACTTAAGAAGATTACAAAACCGCCCCCCTTCCCCCTTTCCTCTCTTTTGNTCAGTGATAACCAGCTACATCTTCTGTTGATCATTGATAACAGCTGCCTGAAGCGTGGTATTAAGAATTGCTGATCCTGAGCATCTTTGCTGAGAGAGCTCAAGAAAGCAGTGAGTGGGTGGTGTTTAGTCTTGGCCTCCTGCATCATGGCATGTGCTCTCATTGTCCATCATCAGCAAGTCCAAGACCTTTCCATGCCACCTCTTGCTAATGACAGGATAAATTGATTTATAAGTCTTTATTGCCACGTGAGCCAGGATCTTATTTGCGGGTAAAAATTAGTCAACTACTGAATTGGTTCATATCACAGTAAGAATAATAACCTTTCTAGATGGACTTGCATCAAATTCTGCCATTAACTTAGAGAAGACCCATCCTCAAAGAGCTGGATAGGCTCCTGCAAGGATTTTTGCATTGAAAGGTATTCTACACTTGTTCCTGTCTGGTTTTTAGTGCATTTTTCATTATCTGAAGTGCCAGAGTAATTTGTGTCAGTTAAACAGTTGTCAGGTTTCGTTCTGAGTAAAGTTTCTCTATGCTTTGATACTGCTTCTTCCTAAAGCCATTAGTCAGCTCTTTTAATCTGAGCTTTTCACTGTGATGATTTTGCAGCTCCTTCAGATGTGTACTGTTGACATGGATAAGCTGCTTTTGTGGCACAAGCTTCTATTTGCTCCTCAGTAGCGAGCACATAACAGCATAATACGGAATGTGCCTTCAACTGTAGGTTTTGGTGTGAACTTAAAATTTTCTTCTTTCCTTTGACTGTGACAATTTTTTGTCACAAAAGTTGTCAGGGACCAGTGGTCCTCAAAGTGATGAAGCTTAGTGCTTTGGTTTGCTGCTCTGTCTGAATAGGCTTCCAGTATCCATTGTGGAGACTGGAATTGTATGCCATCAAACTGGCACAGTGATAACAATACGTGCCTTTTGGAATTCTCTCTGTATTGTACGTGTCAAGCTTCAATTGCTGCAAGTTTGTTTTTTTTCTTTTTTTAAAATGTGCTGTGTTGTAGTTACATGGCCACTTTTTCAACTGGCTGTTTCCTTTTTTCCTCCTCTGTGTGACTGTATATTTGTAGGAAGGGGCCCAGGGAGCTGTGCCTCAACAGCATAATGTCTGTGAGTTAATTATCAGAGTTGATTTGGAAAGAGTTACCAAAGCCAGACATCACAACTAAGATAGACTGAAAATAAAACTTTGTGTCAGTCAAGGAGTAAAATTATATGATAGTTTTCTTAATATAAACCTTACAATGTGTTTTGGAGACAGAATGTTAGCACTGAAATTGTGAGGCCATTTGGTTTGTTCCTTTTATATGAAGATCTTTCAAGTAAAGTGATGGCTTAAAAGTTGAGGAAATGTATATTTTTGGAAATCAAATGGTCCTTGGCAGAAGTGGGAGGATTCAGTTCTTGGGAAGGGCAACTGCAGTCTTAATCCATAACATAGAAAGATGAGAAATTTACAAAAGAAAGTAATAAAAATGTTCTTTTAATTAGTTTTGCAGTGGAACAAAATATAGCAAGAAACATTGACATTAAAAGAAGTATGATTTTAAATTAAGCTCTAAATGAGAATTGCTGTATTGATAAGTTGAACAAAAGCAACCGTCTAAGGAGGATTCAAAAAGCAATGTGTACAATTTATCAGAGTGAAATAGCTTTGTGCAAACATGTGTTTTGGCAAATTATTGAAAGTGAACATTATGAATGTGTTTTTTTTTAAATTAACTAATATGCAAGCCTTCATCTAGGAGTTAATATATCACCTGGAAGAAGGACCCAATAATCTCCATGCAATTTTCAACATTATGAGTATAATTGCAGCAAGACTAAAACAGAGCCTTCAAATTAAGGCAGGGAGCTTATAAGAAAAATTCAATAACCCGAAAATAAATGGATTAGCAGAAGGAATGAACTTATAGGTATAGGAATGGAAATTGGCTCACATGAAGTTGCTTATTATATGAGTGTTTTAATTAATATGAGATATTTATTCACTGATGAGTACATACACTTATTTTATTTTATAAATGAAGTTTGATCTGAAGGAGTTTCATTGACCTTATGTCCTGATGTACTGTATGTTGTATTCCTTTAAATGTATAAGAGAATATTTCTACATCCATGTGGTGGACTTAGTTCTTGTGAGATTGTTCTGCTTCCAAAGTGAGAAGCAGGATGGTAGAAGCTCTCAAGAGATGCAGTAAGGAATTCAGTGTGATTATTTAACAAGGAACTTCCTTTCTTGGGGAGTCACAGTATTTTCTGATTTCTATAAATAAATACCATCTGTATTTTTTAAATGTATTAGAATCAGCCAATCAAAATTTACTGGAAAACAGAAACATGTAACAAGACTTGCAATTCTGGTCCTTACAATTTTGGTCCATTTTTTTAAGGTACAGACCTTCTCAGTGTTTGTTTTTTGTAGGGAGAGTACAGTTGTTGCTGTGTTCAGGTGCAGCATCTCAGTGTGCATCCCTAATTTAAAAAGAATTATTCCCAGCTCAAAATCAAATTCCTTCTAGAATGGATGATCAAATTTATGGCTGCAAAGGACAAATGCTCAACCAAACCAAGACATTTAATATTAGAAATATTGCCATAGTAAAAGGAAGTTATGGAGTAACACCTGCTCTGTGCAATAGAAAATAAGATAGTTTGAACTCTTAAAGCAGGAGATGTGTGAAGGAGTTATTGATGTGAATGAGTAATTGATTGATCAGGTAATAACTACCCTAATTTAAACCTGACAAGGAAATTGATAGTTGATGTTGTTGAATATCCTCTAATGAGGCAGAAAGGAGAGAGAGGAAAGGCGGGAGTGGGGTGAGTATGGTATGAGAGTTGCTTTGATAAACAAATGCAATATGAAATGAATGGGAAACAATAAGAGATGATAAAGTCAAGTCTTTTTCAGGCTGTAAGCATTATGTTGAGCATATACAATGGAGGGAAATGAGGGAAATTACTGAAGCTAGGAAAACATGGCATTATCCTGTATTTGTAGTGAGCTTGCGTGTGCCCTACATTGTTATTACATCCTAATTATTTTAAATGAGCTCTATAAAAGTGTTATGTCATTCCTAAATTTCTTGTTGAGTTTAAGCATCTGGGTTCATGATTTTTTTTGATGTTGTGTATTTTTGTGCATTTTCCCTCACATCAGATACATGGGATTTGCAAATAATTAATAGATTTAACACATTTAACAATGTCAGTATGTAACTTCCACTTTGAGGTAAGTTCTTGCACAGATCTCACTGTGCATGTGGAAAAGATCATAAAAACAACACTCTGAATTCACAGATTGTTTTCTTTCACTTGTATTATTGTTGGTGTACTGTCAAAATACTGGAGGAAGGAAGATGCATGTTACTGCCTTTTGCTTTTGTCTAATATATGATTGTAATTTGATAATCTGCTCTCCAGGGTAATTAAAGATGTAGTTTATTCCCAGAATTCTAAGGGAAAAGATAGTCTATTCCTTCTCTGAAATGTTTCTATGTGCATTAGCCCCTAAGTACAGGGAAATAAATTTATGGCTTGTAATAATTGTGATAATCATTATACTCAAGTGACTAAGAACCTTTATTGATCTTGTTAATTATTAGAAGCTATTGAAGATGCATCCTAAAAATATTCATGAAATTAATCTATTGTACCAAGTTTCTGTTTTCTGGATTTTTAAATGAAAATAATTTAAAGCAATATTTGAGTTAAAATCAAATGTAATTTGAATTATTATAAAAAGAAGTGCACAATTGCATAACTTTAGGATCAAAGAGCCTGTGCTACATAAGAATTTGTGCATAGATAGTAAAATAAAAAGCACTTCACTCCTAATTAAGATGGTCTTTTTCCCCCATGTGATTAGGTTTGTTTTTTTATTTTTGACCATAGTGTAGATCCAATTGCTTGAAATTTAAGTTTTNTCTGTGAAGGCAACTATGCTGTAGTTTTCCTGCTGCACAATGTCAGGAAAGAGCTTCAGGGTTCTTTTTATTCCTGTGGTTTGGCTGCTGTGGTATGTGAGGTTTGGTGTTGCTTCTTCAGCCAGAGCCCTGTGAGTGCAATTGTAAAATAAGTTGTGCTTTCTTGAGCAGTGTACCATAAATGTGAATTTTAACAGAAATACTCATGCAAGAGAAAAAGAGGATGTTCTTAGGAAAGTGAAGGTACTCAAATGATGAAACATGTGCTTAAATATGTGCATTAGTGAGAATTACATGAATGATGAAAAAATTGTGGTAATATTATCAGTTGCTTCTACCAGCTCTTGTTCTGACATGATTTTGTTTCGTCAGTGCATTTTTTCAGAGATGATGACATCTCTTGACCAATCAGGTCCTGTGAGCACCCTGTGGGACCATCAGATCAGATCAAGGGAATTAATCTGTGACATGCACAGTAAAGAACAGCATTTTATCATCTCTAAGACCATCCCTCAGCAGATTTCTCAAAGCTCCAGTCCCTTCTCATGACAGGACCTTTCACTGGAGTGAAAGGAGACCTGGAGTCTAGAATAAGCATTGCATAGAAGCGGTATTGCCAAAACATTTTGGTGGCAGTGACACAGCAAAACGGACTGCTTTGCTTTTTACATGGGGAATGGAATGTCCTCTTGGATCATAAAATTTTGGAACTAGAGATCAGAAAACTCTGATCTGGCATATCTACCAAAAGTTTAGTCGCAGGAAGAAACAAAACTAACGAAACTCATAAAAAAGCCAAAACCAAACAAAAATCTCCAACCAACCAGAATGAAACAAAAACCCAAAAACTGAAACACCACCACTACAAAAAAAAACCCAAGCAAACAAAAAAATCCTAGCAAAACTAAATGAAAGAAAACAAACCCCAAAAAACACAAACCATGGAATTTTCTGATCATGGCAGAAAACACTGCAGGCAGGGTAGCTAACTAATTAAATAGGTAGACATGACATGGACTTGAAGAGACCAGAACTTTCCATCTACTCACTGGGAAAATTTNTGTAGATCCAATTGCTTGAAATTTAAGTTTTTTTGTGTTACTAAAATGAACCAAAGCTAAATTGTGTTTCCATTAGACAGAATACTTGGCCTGTTATCATTCTAGAATTTTTTGTAACTCCTGCTTTGGAAAAATGAGACTTTCAAGTGCTTCTTGGATTCTTGTAGGGGTGCTCCACTGGGGCTTAATGTAATTAAGAAACATCATTGTGATACAGATAATACTTGATTATACTGTTGACCATTATGGAGGCAGAGTATGCCAAAAATAAAGTAGTCAGGCTCCAATCTCATGTTAATAATAGAAAGAACAAATACCATGGAGGTAGTATGTATACATACTGTAATGAAAAATTACTTGATAATCATGAAAATATGCTGTGATGGCAGAGTTACTGAAAATTTTTGCATGTCACAGAATTTAATAATTTGGAATAAGAAAGTTTTACTATTTTTAAGAGTTTTATATAGAAATCTGTGTGCCAGAAGTATAACAGGTTACTGGTACATTTAAGAGGACTGTCTCTCCTTCCAAAGACCATAAACTCCCTGTTTTTTCCTGAATTCCAGCCAGAGCTCTCTCTTCAGCCAGGCTGGTGGTCTCTCCTGCCAGCTTAGTTCATGGATGACCTGCCAGTTATCCCCCTTGTTTCTGTGAAGGCAACTATGCTGTAGTTTTCCTGCTGCACAATGTCAGGAAAGAGCTTCAGGGTTCTTTTTATTCCTGTGGTTTGGCTGCTGTG
Organism: Neodrepanis coruscans; assembly: GCA_013400695.1. Lineage (NCBI taxonomy): Eukaryota > Metazoa > Chordata > Aves > Passeriformes > Philepittidae > Neodrepanis > Neodrepanis coruscans. Next base: position 30,429 of record VYZS01007559.1, on the reverse strand, counting down.
GTATGTGAGGTTTGGTGTTGCTTCTTCAGCCAGAGCCCTGTGAGTGCAATTGTAAAATAAGTTGTGCTTTCTTGAGCAGTGTACCATAAATGTGAATTTTAACAGAAATACTCATGCAAGAGAAAAAGAGGATGTTCTTAGGAAAGTGAAGGTACTCAAATGATGAAACATGTGCTTAAATATGTGCATTAGTGAGAATTACATGAATGATGAAAAAATTGTGGTAATATTATCAGTTGCTTCTACCAGCTCTTGTTCTGACATGATTTTGTTTCGTCAGTGCATTTTTTCAGAGATGATGACATCTCTTGACCAATCAGGTCCTGTGAGCACCCTGTGGGACCATCAGATCAGATCAAGGGAATTAATCTGTGACATGCACAGTAAAGAACAGCATTTTATCATCTCTAAGACCATCCCTCAGCAGATTTCTCAAAGCTCCAGTCCCTTCTCATGACAGGACCTTTCACTGGAGTGAAAGGAGACCTGGAGTCTAGAATAAGCATTGCATAGAAGCGGTATTGCCAAAACATTTTGGTGGCAGTGACACAGCAAAACGGACTGCTTTGCTTTTTACATGGGGAATGGAATGTCCTCTTGGATCATAAAATTTTGGAACTAGAGATCAGAAAACTCTGATCTGGCATATCTACCAAAAGTTTAGTCGCAGGAAGAAACAAAACTAACGAAACTCATAAAAAAGCCAAAACCAAACAAAAATCTCCAACCAACCAGAATGAAACAAAAACCCAAAAACTGAAACACCACCACTACAAAAAAAAACCCAAGCAAACAAAAAAATCCTAGCAAAACTAAATGAAAGAAAACAAACCCCAAAAAACACAAACCATGGAATTTTCTGATCATGGCAGAAAACACTGCAGGCAGGGTAGCTAACTAATTAAATAGGTAGACATGACATGGACTTGAAGAGACCAGAACTTTCCATCTACTCACTGGGAAAATTTTATATTCCTTCTGCTCAGTCTCACAGCTGGGGTGCTTTTGACAGCAGAGGGTGAGGGATGTTTATTTAGTTCAGGATGTTTATCCTTTGGTCTTAATGTGATCATGTTGTCAGTCTGTGCTGTTTTCCCTTCTTCTGGAAGTATGTGTACCAACAGTTAAAAAGAAAAACAAAAAGCCTTGAGACTGTAGTATATTCTCTCTGTGCAATGTCTGTTTCTTTTGGACGTGGTAGAAAGGCTCCCTCATCCACAGGAACCCTGGAATGAAGTTTGTTGTCCTGGATCACAAGCTCTTGCTGTATTTCTTTTTTATATATTCCCCTCCAGCCCCCACCCCCACACACTTTTTTTTTTTTTCCCCTCATGATTGGAGCATTTATAAAGTTTCCCTCAAAGGAAATGCCTGATATTTTCTTAACTGGAGACAAAGAATCAAGTTTAATGTGATTATCATCTGTGATTTTCAAAGTCTTAAGTAGTGTTTGTTTTTAATGGTCTGCTTCTCTTAATTTTTTTCCTTTAGGAAAAGAGAAGTCTAAAAGGAACATAAAGGTTGCCTGCCTGGGTGTGCATAAGTTTCAAAGAAATCTGTAGTTCGTTAATATCTCCTGTATTGTAGGGAATTCAGTTGTAATGTAGCTGGCTCATTAAAATTACACTTTGATAAAATTTTAACATTTGAAAGATGATGTCAGGAGATAAAAAAAAAATGTGAAAAACACGAGGTAAAGTTATTGATAGTTTTGAATTTCGGGGATTTTTTTGTGTGCCTTTGGCTTGTTATAGCAGGTCTGTGACATGGTGAGAGGAATGGATTTCTTCAGCATCTCTGACCCTATGTTTTTTCCTTACAGATCTCATGTGCAGTGTCTTTGTATATATTCTTCACTTCCCATGTTATATTGCAGTCTGGTGTCAAATTTAGTCTTTGTATTTTAGTCCTCCTTCCTTTCTCAACGAAAGTTTCATAGTTTGAATAGCTGCTGTGTTTATAGGAAAGATGAGGTAAATCTGCAGCAGTTGGAGAGCCCTCTTGTATCGCATTGCTTTATGCACATCTGTGCTCTGGGTGAGACTCACAGCACTGACAGCTCTCTTGACCAGTAATGATATCTCATAAGGTTGTTTTTGTAGGAATACCTTTGTAATGATTTAATTATGTTTTTGGTCAGGGTCTGTCAGTCAAGTGATTTGCTACACTAATGTCAATCATTTGAATACTGGTTCAGTACCTTCTAAGTGGATAATGTCAAAGTAGCAGACTTGTAATCAAACTGAATTTAACAAAGTATTAAATTATCAAGTCACTCTATCAAGGGGCAATTAGAATTCAGTTAACAAAAATAACCCAACAAAATTAGACTGGCAATTTTTATGGCATAGCCTTTAAGCAATTCATGTGCTTTCTTTGGTCCCTGTGTTTGTGGGGGTTTTTTGTTTGTTTTTTTAAGACAAACCATCTTTGACATTTATGAACTTTTTATCAGGGCTGTCAACAAGCATGATTGTTACCATTTCCAAGGCAGTGTTTTCACCTTCAGTTGCCATGCCCACAGAGATGAGAAATAAAGTAAATGGTTCTTTCATTTGTAATTATGTTTTTCTATCCTACTTCTATGGTGTATGGAACACTGGCCTTTGGTATCGGTGTAGCCTGAATTTAATCAAGTATTCAAGTAAGTGCTTTAGACCTGTTGAATCTGCCTGTATTCTACAAAACCCTGAAATATGGTCCTAAGTTTGTTTTCCAAAGGATGTTGCTCTGTTCATCAGTTAACTGTTGTTCACATGCTGAATAGGTTTTGATATCAAGACTGGCAGTAATTG